>CAUYPK010120667.1:0-15516 GCA_963574355.1 Loris lydekkerianus
GGGGGGCGGGTGGGGGGGTTCCCACCCAGCCCCACCACAAAAAAAAAAAAGAGCAGCCCCCCCCCGGCCCCCACAGGGGTGATTTTCCACCTAATCAAAAAACAACGCCACGCCAACGCCCCCCCCGCGGCCCCCTCAAAAAAACTCGTAAACCTGCCACCCAAGCCCAACCCCCCCCCCCCCCCCCCCCCCCCGGCAGCACAGTACCTCAGCTCCGCTCTGTACAGAGTCTGTGTTTGGGTTCCTGTTTCCACCGACCTCTCTGTTGCTGTTCCGCTGCAGGAAGGTCCACGTGTGTCGCTCAGAGCCCTTGGAGTCCACCCAACTCCCAGGTATCGTCCACCAGGGAGCATCACACAGGATGCAGGAGAGTTCAGCTCTCGGCTCGGCACGTCCACAGTAGGAAGTGACCCCTGGCAAAAAATAATAATATTTTAAAAATGAAAGGTATACAAAGTAGGTCATGTTTTAAGTGGGCATATATTAGTTATTTAATCTGTTTTTTCTATGAATTTTATAGCTCAAATAACTGATGATACCCTGACCTGCCTCAGCTGAGCACTCAGCTAGGTGTGGGGACGCTGGCCTGGCACCTTATTTTCTCCCTTATGGCATGTGTCCTCTGTGGTTCCCCTCAAGATTGTCACCTCCTGAGAGATGACACAACATTTTGTCCACCACCATGTTCTCCACAACCAACCCAGTGTCTGGGGACATTCAGGAGATGCTGGTGAGAAAATGCAGATGGATGAACACATTCGTGGTTTTGTTGACAAGTTTCTTCTCTGTCCTGGAGGTGACAAAGGACATGTCCTCCCAGGAAACATGGTTCCCAAGGATTTGCCTTTATGGGGGATGCCCATACTTTAAAGGGATAGTTTGGAGAGAAATATAAGTTTGTGTTTGTCTTTTAACACAATAATTTAACAATTTATTTTGCTGTATGAGCTGATCTGTCTGGCCTTCATTCTGCCTTCTGCCTTCTGGTGTTTATTTACATTTCCCTCATGTTTCAAATTAATTTCCTTCCCTACCTTTTGCCACATTACTTAAGCAGTACTTATTCTCTTTTTCTTTATTATTTGTGTATTGTTTACTTATTGCACTGAAAACATAATGCTTAGGGCAGCACCTGTGGCTCAAGGGGGCAGAGTGCCGGTCCCATATGCCAGAGGTGGTGGGTTCAAACCCAGTCCTGGCCAAAAACTGCAAAAAAAAAAAAAAAAAAAAAAAAAAAAAATTATAAAATAAATAATGCTTAAATTTTTTTATATATATATATATGTATAAATGTATGTATATATGTATAAATTATACATATATGTACAAACGTATGCTTATGTTTAAATGTATATATATTTATATATGTATAAATATTTATATATAGTATAAATATATATGTGTATATATTTATATATAGTATAAATAAAACGTTTCCCACCAACATTTGTATAAACTACATCTTTTAGCCCCCCCACCCACGTAGGATGAAAGAGTTAACCAGTAGCATGTTTTTAAATTTTTTCTTTTACCTTCTCTTCTTTCCGAGATTTTGTTAAAGTAAGTGGGATTTTAAAATGCAGACATCATCATCATTAAACTGTTTATATATGACAGATTGTTTGTTTTTAGTATTTTTAACTTTTGTGTTATGTTTTATAAACGCGTCATCAATGTTTACTTATTCATTAACTGTACATATCATGCAATTCATTGTATACCACACTTCCCTGCTCTTGCCTTCCACATGCTGACCATTGCTCAGTTCTTAGGAAATCTTTGCTTGGCAACTTTTGCAGCAGGGTATGGGGGGCCCTCCTGAGACCATTATGGGGTGGGACCAGGAAGGGTTGACACTTGGCAGGTTGGGGTCCACGATCACATATTTCACCCTGGAAATTCAGAACCTGCTGGTTTACTATGACCAATCTTCAAGTTGCAAAGAAGTCTAATGCCTGTTTTTTATTTCATTTCGTTTTGTTTTGTTTTGGCAGGTTACCTACAGTTCTGGAATCTTGAAATCTTCACAACATGATATGTCTAGTTGTATGCTTTTCTTTTTTAAATCTAAAATATGAGTAGCTTTATGTTTTTCTGTTCTTAAAAGGAATACATGCTCAGTTTTCTGCAGGAACCAATCTACTGTTGACTGCTTTAATAAAAAAGATCAAAACAAAACAAAACGCAGCGTACAGAGCTCTGGTTCACACAGTTCCCTTGTCTCTGTAGAAAGTCCTCGGTCTCTTTGAGAAGGCGAGTCTTCTATTTTGGAGCTGGGCATTGGTCATGGGAAGGTTTGTGTGTTTATTCATGTTGTGCTCTGTTCAGGTGTCTCATGATGTCCCCTTTACTGACTGTTCAAGGCAAGAGAGACGTTTGTCCCTGAGTCCTCGGTTGGAGCTCCTGAGTGGCTCCTGACCATTCGAACCGTGGTTCTTCTCAGAGTGACCACAGAGCCTGTCCTCTGATCTGTATAGGAAATGACCCCTGCCTGAGTCTGATGATTGGGAAATACCAATGTAAAGTCCAGAATGGGGCTGGGACCTTTGATTGGGAAGGACACAGACCGCCTTTGGGGACACCCACCATGAGTATGTCAGCCCTGATGTATGTTTCTTCCCTGAAACATAAATTAGGAATGCCTTGTAACTTCATGAGTTTTTAAGGGAGAGATCACATGTTTCTACTTTTTATTCCCTATGACACCTCTTTGGAAGGTGACACACTGGCTGGCTTATTTGCCTGGTGGGATTGCAAAGAGCTTGCAAAAAGGATATTTGAATATAATATTTTATTCTTTCTCCTAGATGGGTTGGAAAGGGTCTTGACCTGTCCACCGCGTCAGACAATTACTTTTCTGGACAGCTTCCTGACATCCCTAAGCAGGAAGGAAGATGGGAAGGAGGGAAATCTTGTCTCGGGTCCCACATGCCAACCTGGCAGGAGGGTGCTGGCAGGTCCTAATTCATCAGCTCTTGTTTTCCCTGCTGGAGCCGAGTACCCAGAGTCACTCTGCAGACGGAGAAAGAGAAAGCAGAAACCATTCTTCACTTTTTCCAGAAATGTATTTTTGTTTTGGTCTATTTCCCAAATAAATTATGGTGGTGTCTTACTGGGGCATTGGCAGAATTCTTGCTAGTGTTATTCAGCACACTTCAAAGCTGTGCAAAACCCAAACGTATTTTAAAAGTAAAAGAAAAGCTAAATTGAATGCTAAGTTTTCTGCATTGTTCCACTGGCTCAAACTGGAGCTTAATCCTCAGGACCTTTCCATCCACGGGGCTTGTTCCAGGATGAACCACAAAACAAAATTTCAAGAGTCTGGGCACTTTTTTTTCTTCTGACTCATTAGGCATTTCCCCATGTACTGTGATAAATATCTCTCTCAGCCAGAAATTTCATCTCACATGTGCATGTCCCTGTTTTACTCCACAGAATAATTTTCAGGATATACAAGTTAACTATGCCTGTGGTTTTGAAACTTTACTGTTATTTGTTTAGAACATTTTGAAAAAATCTGTGGGCAGGTTATTAAAAGGATGCTGAGCAATGAAAGCGTTGTTAGACCTTATTATTGTTTATTGTGCCCAGATGTTGTTCATTTTAAGCATCACACAGGACTAATACTAACGCTGGATACCAAAGACTCACTTTTCTTTGCAGATATTGAGTCTAAGTTTTCCCCATTAAAAACAAAACATTTACACTGAACAAATAAATGGCGTGTGTCTGGATGAAGCATCAGGTCTCAATAAAGCAACATTGCTCAAATAAGACTTACAACATCTCTGCAGACCAAAACAAGGCATTGGCTACTGTTGGCAATTCTGGTTTGACAAGGAAAAAAAGGACATCGTGTGCTTGCTTTTTAATTTTATAGAATTTCCTGTTTGGAAAGGAAACTAATGATGCGTAGAACCAAAATGAAATTAATCATGCTAATTAATGTGCAGGGGAACAATTTTAAAGATGGTTTTGTTTTTAACGAAAAGAAAAGCAAACCCAAGAAACCTCGGTAAGGTGCACTAAGTTTGTAGCAAGCCTCAGGCAATGTGCTCACTGTAATCGAAAGGTTTGGGCTGTCAGACATTTAAGACACACGATGGGAAAATAAAAGGAGACGAGCAAGGGGAAGGGCTGATTGTAATTTGGCAGCTAAACTGGTCCTGCCGTTCCATCAGATATTAAGCCATATCCTAAAGCAAATAACTGAAAGAACATGGAGCTAGTTTTTTAAAGATGTCTAGAGCAGCATAACAGAATAAATATAAATAAGACTTTCATGTTGGAGCTCAAAATATAATACATAGGACTTACATTTGGGAAAAATAATTATATAATAAATGATACTGGGATGGCTTGGACATCATTTGGAGGAAACTTGTTTAGGAGAGCCAGTGTGTTCAGCATTCTTGGGCTCCCTTGCCCCGTGGCTTCCTGTTGACTTGGCCAGTGGAGTGAGATAGCAGAAAATGGGGAGTGGGGAGAGGATAGGAGGGGTAACTTCTCCCTGGCCCTCCATGCCAGGCCACGTCCTCGGCTGGGCTAAGCAGCCTTCCCATACAACCCTCGAGCTCAGGAGGCTGCTCCCCTGGTGCTCCCTGAGGGCCCACAAGCTGTCCTGCTCCTCTGTGACTTCCCCCAACTCTGATCCTTAAGGCTTCCCCAGTTCCCCAGTCCCAGAGGCCATCTGGTTCCCCTGGGATGCTGACTGACCCGGCCACTAAGTTTTAGCTCTCCAAGCTATTTCAGAATTCCAAGTTTATCCATACTCCTAGGACTAGAGAGTGCTCCGGGGCCAGAGGTGTGCTCACCATACAGGCAGACAGCTGCCAGACAGGAGTCAGCATTGCTCCAACTCTGTGGCTCTCACAGCGCAATTCTGCCCTGCAGGGGACAATGTCTTAAGACATATGTGCTCGGGGTCAAGGGTGCTGCCGGTCTCTGGTGAGAGAGGCCAGACCTGTTCACAGGACAGCCCCATGATGTACAGGACAGCCCCCACAGCAAAGAAGGATCCCTCCCAAATGTATGTCCTGGTGACCCTGAAAACCCTACTCTAAATGCCGGGAAGAATGATGGGCGTAAGCAGATAAGCTGCCGGACAACTCTTCCCCAAAGCTGTGAGCCTACTTGGAAAGTAAAATGTCTGCCATTGACCCAGCCGTGAGTACCAGGATGAGGGAGGCTGGGCCACCTTGAGAAAAATGGTCCCCATGCCCTGAGTGTGCCCCTCTCCATCCGCTGCCCTGCCCATGGGGGCTCAGTTTCTGGTTCTGTCACTCACTATTTGATTAGGTCAACTTAGTCACCTGTGTCAGGTTCTGTTTCATCATTTATAAAGTGTGGACACAGCCAGGCCCAGTAGCTCACGCCTGTAATACCAGCACTCCGGGAGGCTGAGTTGGGAGGATTGCTTGATGTCAGGAATTCAAGACCAGCCTGACCAAGAGCAAGACACCGTCTCTACTAAAAATAGAAAAACTAGGCGGGTTTTGTGGCAGGCACCTGTAGTCCCAGCTACTCAGGAGGCTGAGGCAGGAGGGTCCCTTGAGCCCAGGAGTTTGGGGTTGCTATGAGCTATGACAACATGGCACTCTAGCCTGGGCAAGAGAGTGAGACCCTCTCATAAATAAATAAATAAACAAACAAATAAATAAAAAATAAAGTCTGGGTACTAATCGTGGCAAATTTTGAAGGCTGTATGGGGATTAAATGAAATAATGTATGTGAGAGGCTTATGCTCAACTCCTATGAACGAGGCCCTATAAAGAGATGCCTGCAGTCAATCCCTTATAGAACATGCCCTGTTAAATGAAATTTAACTGGATTTTTCTATTTCTCTTGTAGAACTTCTCAGAGCACTTAAAGTATTAGTGCTCTAAAAGAAGGACACAGATCCTCACGCCCAGCACGGCTCAGTCCAGGCATCATCGCATCATGATACAGAAACCCCCCAGGCCTCTGCACCGTGCTCACAGATGATCAGGGTCCTGCCTTACAGACACAGGGGCCTGGGCTCAGTCACTTGCCCTGGTCACTGACAGTTTCTATTTCGGATGGTGGCACTTCCTGGTTTCCCCAAATCAAGGTCGGATCTTTTGGAGTCTGTACCCATGTGGGTTGATTTCATCGGCCTGACTTTCCTGCTGTTTTCTTTGCTCAGCTTTTATGACCGGCCTGCCTTCTGCATGTGCATTGCTGTTAAACATATGTAACATCTTTGGCTTTCCAGCATTCTCCTCATTAGCCTAATTCAAAAAAGAAAATGTTGAGTTGGGCTACTCAGCATAACCTGGGTCTCTATGAAGAATAAAACTCTCATCTCTGTCACTGTCACTTCAATACAAGAAACTGAAGTCAGTACAGATAGAGGCGCTAAAGGCTAGGTTATTTTTCAGGGTCTAAAACATACACATTTGAAATGTGTTAATGAACTAGAAAACATTTAACAAAATACAGAAACATGGGAAATGTCTCGATTGTGTGTTCTGGAAACACCCTACTTGAGAAAAATAAGTGAATCCAAATGACAGAAGACTTCCTAAAGACATGACCACCGAAGGAAAAAGAAAAGAAAGAATCTCAGCATGTGGGGGATGCGCGGAAGCACCTACACCCTGACTTTGGGGCATTACCCACTTGGGTAGCACTTTACACAGCTGGAGGCCACTTATCTCTCTAGCTTAGAGGAGGAGAGAGAAACTAGACAGGCTAGGAAACAGCAAATTGGGCAAGAAACCACGTGTTATCAGCAGAACAGTGTCCCTCGTGCAGTCCCCACAACTTCAGAACGTGACTGCATTTGGAGATAGGATATTTAAAGAGGTGCCTAAGTTAAAATGAGGTCCCAATTCATACGACCACAGTCCTTATACGGAGAGGGCAGAGACGCCCAGAGAGAAGACCAGGGGAAGACGCAGGGGCAGATGTGGTCTGTCAGCCCCTGAGAGAAGCCTTGGAGGAAAAACCAGTGGACACCTGACTCTCACACTTCAGTGCTCCAGGACTGAGAGACAGGACGTTTTTACATCTTCTTTATTAACCCGGATAAAGTTGGAGAACATTCTCTTTAGTAAAGTAGCACAAGAATGGAAAGCAAGAGTCCCATGTACCCAATGCCAATAGACAAACTAATATGTCCACACGAGAGAAAAAC
The DNA here is from genome assembly GCA_963574355.1 of Loris lydekkerianus. Classification (NCBI taxonomy): domain Eukaryota; kingdom Metazoa; phylum Chordata; class Mammalia; order Primates; family Lorisidae; genus Loris; species Loris lydekkerianus. Next base: position 7,160 of record CAUYPK010120667.1, read on the forward strand.
TCAATTCAATTCATGATGAGGAAAGGGGGGATGGAAGGGGGTTGGTGGGCTCCCACCTCACGAGCACAGTGTAGGGATGTGGCACCTCCTGGGTGCTGACACAGCCACTACAGAGATAAATGCAAACATTGTAACTAATCATTTGTACCCTCATACTAATTTGAAATTTAAAAAAAATTTCTATGGTTTGAGCTGCCCAGTTCCCAGTGCTCTGTTTCAGAGGCCCTAGGAAACTCACACACCACCCCGCTGGTGTTGGACACCCCAGGGCTCATCACCAAGTGTAAGTCCCACCGTCAGCGGGCACCACGGCTGTCCTCACATTGGCTGCTGCTGGGGCACGTGTCACTTGGACTGGCTTTTCTGGTCATGAGCTCTTTCTCTGAAATGTGACCAAAGCTCAATTCAAGAAACTGAATTCAAGAAACTTGCAGTTTAGTAAGAGTTTCCCGCGTTATCACGGCATGTAATTCCACCGACTAAAATGAAATCTCTGCTTCAGCCCAGCTGTTCGGTGCCTCAGGTTCATTTTTTGGTCTGTTTCTGGATAATTTCAGAACCAGAAGACTTACGTGTTACACGCCAAAGGCGCCAAGTCTGAAATTCAATCTGTGGGTTAGGCTGATGTTTTGAAACAAGAGCCTTCATACAGATTCCAAGGGGGTATAGGTGTTATTAGACTGAAAAAGTTTTATGTAGCTGAAAGAATACTGAAAAATGGAGGAGAGAAAAAATGAGAGAGAGAAGTCATTTTACCAGGGTTAGCGACACTGATGCTTATAAAAGTCCTGCCCGGGCACTTGAAGGTCTTTTCAGGATTCTTTCCACCCCAGATAATCATGGCTTAATGTCCTCACCACACGTGACAAGATTGAGGAACACAGGTGTTAAATGACCTACCCATGGCTGGGCAGCTAGTGGGACAGCCTTGCTGGTCTGAACTGGCTCAGAGGCTGACGCTGCTCCTGCAGTGCGGTGCGGCCTCTCCAAATGGGTGGGATTACAGAGTGGACACCCTGGAAGCCCTAGGCCGTGGGCAATGCTGAGCGCATCCCGGAACCTCCCTCCTGCAGAGGTTTCCAGGGCAGTCTCGGCTCTGACGGGGCAGTTCCTGCCACACCCAATGTCTGTGTGTGGGCCAGGTGGTGTGGAGCAGCTTGTAAGCAAAGAGGCTGGCACATGAAAGGCCAGACATCAGCGTTCCCAAATACCCAGGCTCCATGTACCCACATTTTTCAATCAGAGAGAGAGTGTTGGTTTCTGTTGTTCCTGTCAATATAAAAATGATTTTAGAGAGTCATTTCATGCAAGGGCGACTCATTTTGAATAAATTAATTAACATTGTTTAACACTGCACCAGGCAAGGGGTCCTGATGCTCACACCCTAGAGGTCTCGTGCCCAGGCCCCCCCATGGGGCTGCTCCCTGCGGAGCCAGACACAGAACAACATTCCAACAGATGCTGGAGCAGAATTCATACAATTTGTCATGATTCCTAACAAAACTATCTTAAGAATCCTCCCTTGAAATGTTTAAATACTATTTTAAATGTCATAAACTATATGATGGAGAAGCATTGGAAAAACTCCTTCAAGTTCAAAAATGAAACAAACATAACCATCACCCCTATTGCTCCTATTTCTTCAGTTCACCCCACAATGCAATAACATAGGAACAAAGAAACAATGATGAAGGAATTCACTGGAGAGATGCTTAGTAAGTGACTGCCACTTTGGTAATGGGGAGCCAGTGGTCAGTTAGATAATCTGATCTCCATGGAACTTACCCTGCTATGGGGTCCACAGAGCTCTCGGGAATGCACAGACAGAACTCATGATAAATATAGTGAGTAAGAAGTTTAAAGAAGCATGGCAGAAAGCAACAGGGAGGGGACATTTATTTAGTTAAGTAAAGGCCACAGTGAGGAGGTGATATTTGACGTGAAACTTGAATGCTGAGAAGAGCAGCCCCTCGAAGGTTTGGGAGAAACATCCAGGGCAGAAGGGAAGTGTGTGCAAAGGCCCTGAGGCAGGAACGAGCCCAGCACCTTCTGGGGAAGGTGGAAAGCAGCAAATATGGAGTGGTGAGCACTGGTGGCTACACCTGGGGAGGCCAGACTCCCAGGGGGTTTGGAGAGGAGTCGGTTTCCATCAAAAGGCAGTAGGGATCCAGGCACAGGCAGGTGGATAAGCAAACTGCCGTCTGTACCTGGGGCAGAATGTCACCCAGTCTCAGAAGGGAAGGACACCCTGACCCAGGCTCTCCCTCAGGCAACCCTACGGACAGCACGCTCAGTGAAATAAGCCAGTCACAAAAGGACAAGTGCCACCCTTTCCCAGTGACGAGGGGTGCCTAGAACAGCCACGTTCATGCAGACAGAAGTAAGGTGACAGCTGCCGGGTCTGCAGGGGCTGGGAGAGGACAGGGCTTCAGTTTTGTTTTGTTTGTTTGTTTTAATTAAATCATAGCTGTGTACAATAATGCAATCATGAGGTACAATGTGCTGGTTCCATATACAGTCTGAAATATTTTCACCGAACTGGTTAACATAGCCTTCGTGGCATTTTCTAGAGTATAAGGGCTTCAGTTTTACGAGATGATAATGTTTTAGAGATCTGTTGTATCAGGAAGTGCAAAGTAGTGTTTATCACTTCTGAACTATGTGCTTAAGAATTGAAAAATTTTGTTACGTGTTTCTGTCACCACAATTAAGAATAGTTTTAAAACAAACAACCCCTAAAAACCTCAGAAAAGGGGTAATGGAACTATGGGAAAACAGCCACACTTAGATGTTTTTTAAAACATAGGGTTAGTTGAAGATTATCTGACTCTAAAAAAGATCTTAAAAAGACAAACTTAGTAAAAGCATAAAGATTAAAAAAATACATTTCTGGGGCGGTGCCTGTGGCTTAAAGGAGTAGGGCGCCATCCCCATATGCCAGTGGTGACGGGTTCAAACCCAGCCCCGGCCAGAACTGCAAAAAAGAAAAAGAAAAATACATCTCTGAAGGGGACAGATTCAAGGAAAATATATAGAAGGAAAGCAGCAAAGTCATTAATCACGAAAAACAAACAGAACCATTGTAAAAGTCAAGATCCCATTTGTAAAAGACTCGCGGATTTGAAAGAGCTAATAGATGGAATTACTTAGGTGTATCACCACCATTATCGGAAGCCTTGCAGAGTTCTGGAAGGGGTGCTCAGATGGCTGCTAGATGCATGAGCAAAATTATACATCGTTATCAGGAAGACAGAAGATGAATAAGGTGGAGAAAATTGTGTTTATAATACGATTCCAATTAAAATACAAACAAAGCCCTCTTTCTGTAACTCGGTCAAAGGATGATTAATTCAATCAGCAAAATAAAATAAGTGGGAACAGAGGTGGATTTGCCACGAAGCTAAACTAAGGACACAAAGTTCCGAGCTCCTTCTTCTCTCTGGCCCTTCACAAGAGCAGCTTGGAGGTTTTGTAGGAATCATTACAGAGGGCCCCCGAACTGAGTAACTTTCATGTTCTACCAAACTTGTGGTTTCTGTGTGGTTTATTAAAAATATTCCAAATAGAAGGATAAATTAAAGCTTAGCCTTTGTGGAAAACAGAATATTAGCTCCTACAACAATAGCAAAAAGTCTGGTGGAATTACAAAGAAATAGAAATAAAGACAAACGTACAGAGTACACACAGCAAAATGGACCCAGTGTAATATATTGTTACACCATCTTCTCCAAACAGAAGGAGAAGCATGAAGTGTAATATAAATAATTTTGCAATAATGTAGTAGCAATTTGGAGAAGACTAATTTATACTTTACACCATAACCCCTGAAGAAAAGAGGTTATTTAATATTACAAACGTATTATTCATAGGAAAGAATCAGCAGAAAATATTCTGCCTTGAAAGAAATAATAAATAACATACATTTTTCAAAATTAAAGATGTGAGGGAAATGGGCGTAGTAGTAATTTTTTTTTACAATATCGAATAAAATAGAAAGAACTAGACTAAACTGTAGAGGGAAATATGAGGGTAACATATCTATGTGAATTATGTCAACAAATGTGATTAAGATTTGTAATGCCCTCTGAAAATGCTCATGCATATTTGGAAAGATTTAAGACCCTCATAAGAGAATGAATAAAGGCCAAGTACAAAAAAAAGTATACATAAAAGAAGATAAAAATAATAGACCAGCACTTGAATAAACATAAAATAAGATTAAAATAGTGTAAAATAGAATATAAAACAGCATAAAATAAAATTAACATAAAAGCATATGTGAACTTTTAAACCCAAATGACAAAAACAATTTAAATAAATACATTTGTTGCCAGTAAAGTTGGGATAAAATTAATATTTATATAGACATGTGTGTGCCATCAATGTGTATAATGTAGTCGACAGCACAGTATGTTAGTAAACCTCTTGTAAATCACAGTGCTTTGGCAACTAAATTTTTTAACTTAGTTTACCTACTTTTAGAAATGTATCAAAAAGAAATGATTAAATAGAAGATATAAGCTATATAAATTAGGCAATTATTGCCATAATATTTGTTATAGAAAAAAAGAACAATTTAACTATTGAATAAACAGTTTCATAAATGTTGTTAAACATGTTCTCAAATTGCAGTTTGATGAATGAATATATGGTTGTTAAACAGAACAGTTAAAAGTCCATGTAGAAACTTGGGCCAGTGTATGGTATAGTGTAAAATCAATCAAGCACATGAACACAGACCGAGGTGAACAAGAGCCTCTCCTGACCACCATCTGGGCAGAGAAGGAGAACTTAAATCCAGCCTCTGTGTGGCCGCGGTGTGCGGGGTCGAGGCTGGGGGTGGAGAGGAGGGTCAGGGGTATGCTCAGAACCAATGGGAATTCGCCAGCTATCACAAACACTTTAAGAAAACAGTAGATTTTTCATATTTTATTTTAAAAAATCTGCATTTCTACAGCGTATTTCTATTAAGTTCTGCCTTTCAGGACTAGATCCTCTTAAATGTCAAAAGGAGGACAAGATGTCCTTTACCTGCATATAAACCATGAGATTTTTGGCAGACAATTTTCAAACATCCAAAGAGTCCTCCAGGAGTTTCAAATAGAGACCCAAACCTTACTTTCATTTGCTTAAAATAATTTCTCTTCTCACTGTCTCATCTCAGTCACAGACCCACTCTACATCAAATAGACTATTATTTTCCACTTGGGGAGATGGATGGTTCTGTGTGACTTCACTCTTTAAACTGAAACCCTCAGAGCCAAGTTCCAGTCGGGAAATGAATTTTTACAGAACAGTTAAAAGTTACGAGTGGAAACACTGTGAAATCCTTAACAATCGTCAGCTTCATCCGTCTGCTGGGACAGCCTCGCAGACTCCAGCAGGCCTTGGGCCCTGCCCAGGGCCCACACATCTCCACCTAAGTTCACACCCCAGTAAACACAAAATGGAATCTTTTATTGGAAATACTTGCTTTTTTAAATGAAGGAATGTACCATTTATAGAATGAACACTGTAATATTATAAATCAAACAGAAGGGCTTTGAACACATGTTTGAATAAAGAGCATTTGGGTTCATTTTCTATTAAAAGTTTCTTACCCAACACACACTGTGTGTATATGGTGTGCACGTGTTTTTCTAAGTTTTCTTGAGATGATTCCTTCATATAACTGACCCACCTCACAGAGGAATAGCTATAGAATTTAAGTTTCTATGACATAAGCTCTTAGAACAATGCCTGGAATACAGCAAGCACTATGTAGTTTTCAGCTTTTGTTGGTGTTATTAGTATCATTATCTGTATGTGGGGCATACGCGGACTGACAATTAAGTTCGTGAACTTGCCACCATGTGCTGACACTGACAGCACTGTAGAAACAACTCAGAAAGGTTTCCTGATTTTGATACAGCTCTGTTTCTCGTGGGGCAGTGTCTGGCTGAGTGTCATTCATTATTGTGTGTTTTTGTGTGTTGTCTCAAGAATGTCAGAGCTTGAAATAGACCAATGAACATTCATAAATTTCTTGTTAAACTTGGCAAAAGTGGAAGTGAAATCAGGGACATGTTAGTCCAAGTTTATGCAGTAAATCCACAAAGAAAATGGCAGAGCACGAATGAATTAAATGTTTTGCTGAGGGGAGAGAAAGCCATCACTGATGCAGTCAGGGAAGCCCATAATGAGCAGAACTGATAAAAACATTGCAAAAAATGGTCACACTGTGTGTCAGAATTGTCAGCTGACTGCAAGAAGCACAGCAGGCCAAGCAAATGTGGACAGAGAAACAGTTGGAAAATCAGCACTGAAAATCTTTGCATGAGAAAGACGTGTTAAAAAATGGTCCCTAGTTACTTTGCTAAGATATTTACATTCCACATTTACTAAGTTTCCCATATACCCTTGTAAGATGTAACTAAGAAAATGCCAGGAGGGTTATGTCAACTAGTGTGATGAAAATGTGTCCAACAGCTATTTCTTTTCTTAGAGTTTCGTAGTTCTCTTTATAGAGATCTTTCACGTCTTTTGTTAGGTAAATTCCCAAATACTTCATCTTCTTTGGCACTACTGTGAAATGTTAACAAATGGAAAAACATACCATGCTCATGGCTGGGAAGAATCAACATTATTAAAATGGCCATACTACCCAAAGCAATATATAATTTCAATGCAATCCCTATTAAAGCTCCACTGTCATACTTTAAATACCTTGAAAAAAATAATACTCCGGCTTACTTTAAATAGAGTTAAATTCACGCCTGCCTAATAACCAAGCCTGCAGCACCCAAGGCAGCACATTCTCCTATGGTTCTGACTAGATCTTGCTAGATAGAAGAGAGTAGAGTGTATTGTTAATTTTAATGTAAGAGAACCCACCAGAAATTATGATCAGACGCTAAATTCAGTAATAATAATGCTGGGACTAAGTGCACAGAGATCCGCAATGGAGCCTATCTTCTACCTTCTTAGAGTAACACAGAAGTTGCATGACCAATGCTCAAATCACATTCTATGATCACATACAAAAAATATTTTTAAAGAAAAACTTACATTTTTGCCCTGCAGGATATTACTTTGAAGACAGTTAGCCTGTAAATAGTTATAAATTATTTAAATGAAACTGATTAGGGGTGTAAACCCACTAACCCGGTCCTAGACATATGAGACAGAATCTGAAAGTTTTCCTTCTCCTAATTCAATTCTTTTAACCAGGATGCTCTTCCATTTTGCAGCATGACCCTGTGGAACTTCTCGGCAGTTGCCTCAGATAGGTTTGTGCCATTTCCATTCCAAGTCCAGGTAAACAAACAGTGTTATGGGCTTGCAAGTCCTAATTTGGTCCAGGATTTAGTTTCTGGAACTATCTATGTTTAATTTCAAAGTACCTGACTTACTGGGCTACATTTATGACTTATCCAGCCATGAGAAAGTTCCCGAGATTTTCCCCAATATGGTGAAGACAGATGAAAGGAAGATTTCAGCAGTGGAAATTTTGGTTCTGTAATCTTAAAGAATTATTCTGTTAGTGTTTAAAGATCAACATGGATCTAGGCTGTTTTATGGGGAAATTAAAAGTTAAGTATTAAATTATTGTATATTTTTCCATTGTAAGGATCAATTTCCACCAGTATTCTGGAAAATATATTGAATATACTATAATATTCTGGAAAATGTAATTGAATGATTTGGTGGGAAACAAAAGCAGAACTTTAAACTGTATTTTGCCTGGGGTACTTTACATTAACATTAATACTTAAAAAGACAAATTCCTTTATTTGGCACTTTTATCATCCAACACTCAGAAGTTTTACAATTTCAGTGTTCAAAGTTTTTGTTTGTTTGTAGTTTGCTTGCTGGGCAATTTTCTGGGAACTTTATTTTTTTTTAGTGCTATTTCTTTCTTTTTTTATTTTTTATTTATTTATTTATTTTTATTAAATCATAGCTGTGTACATTAATGCGATCATGGGGCACCATACACTGGTTTTATAGACCGTTTGACACATTTTCATCACACTGGTTAACATAGCCTTCCTGCATTTTCTTAGTTATTGTGTTAAGATATTTACATTCTACATTTACTAAGTTTCACATATACCCTTGTAAGATGCACCTCAGGAGTAATCCCACCAATCACCTTCCCTCCGCTCACCTCCCCCCTCCCTCCCCTCTTTCCCCCTTCCCCCTATTCTTGGGTTATAACTGAGTTATAGCTTTCATGTGAAAGCCATAAATTAGTTTCATAGTAGGGCTAAGTACATTGGATACTTTTTCTTCCAATCTTAAAACAGGAAGAGATTCTCATTTAACTAATTTCCCTTTCAGATTCATTTTCATTCCCCATGGCCATGGTATCTGCT
>CAUYPK010120668.1:0-20523 GCA_963574355.1 Loris lydekkerianus
ATGGGGTACAATGTGCTGGTTTTATATACAACTTGAAATGTTTTCATCAAACTGGTTAACATAGCCTTCATGGCATTTTCTTAGTTATTGTGTTAAGACATTTATATTCTACACCTAGTAAATTTCACATGTACCCTTGTAAGATGCACCATAGGTGTGGTCCCACCAATTACCCTCCCCCCAGTCATCCTCCCCCACTCTTCTTCCCTTTCCCATTCTTCTTGGGCTATAATTGGGTTATAGCTTTCATAAGAAAGCTATAATTTAGCTTCATAGTAGGGCTGAGTACATTGGATACTTTTTCTTCCGTTCTTGAGATATGAGATACTTTGCTAAGAAGAATATGTTCCAGCTCCATCCATGTAAACATGAAAGAAGTAAAGTCTCCATCTTTCTTTAAGGCTGCATAATATTCCATGGTGTACATATACCACGATTTATTGATCCATTCATGGGTCAATGGGCACTTGGGAACACTTAGAGATCGAAAAATAGACCTGCCATTCGATCCTACAATTCCTCTACTAGGTATATATTCATAAAACCAAAAATCACATTGTAACCAGAATGTTTATTGCAGTCCAATTCATAATTGCTAAGTCCTGGAAGAAGCCCAAGGGCCTCATTACTTTTATTATAATGCCATTAACTTGCTACATAAAACTTTTCTTGCCCATGTCCCACAACTTGCCATTCTAGCTCATTCTGTCAATGCATGTTACATTGTCAACTGGACTTTCCGAACTTTTCCCTCTCTGGATGCTTGTAATCATCATCTCTTTTCCCTTGGAAAATTCCACCCACCTTTAAGGCTCACTTGAAATCTCATGTTTTCCATCACATTTCCCAAATATCCCTGCCTGACTGGACACCTCCTTTTCTTCTTGGTATTTTCTTTCATGCTGATTTGCTGACTCATCTAGTGCTATTTTGTATGACTGACTTGGTACTTGGTGACTGTGGTATAGCAGAAATAACACTGGACTTGACATTACAGAATGTATATTTTATTTAGCCTGATTACTTCTGGAATATGTATCACTTTTGCATTACTTGGCCTTTCTCAGTCTTAGTTTCTTCCTTTATACAATGAGAACTATTCCCCTATCCTACAGATTGGAGATAGTAAAGCCTGCTTCAGAGGGCAGCTGTGTATTAAATAAGATAATATGTGCTCTGTGTCTAACTCAGTGCCTTAAGCATAGTATATGCCTGGCTGAACTGGCAAATGTTAATTCCTTGGCCCCTTGTATTAGTTTTCTATGTTGTTTCACAGATCATCATAAATATAGCAGCTTAACACAGCACACATTTAGTATCTGATTGTTTCTGTGAGTCAGAAGTCTGGGCACAGTATAGTTGCTCCTCTGCTCAGGGTGTCAGCTATTCTCTGCTCTCCTTTGTTCTTCCAAGCACACACAGGTTGTTGGCAGAAATCAGTTCCTTGTGGTTGTACGAATGAGTTCCCTGTTTTCTTGTTGGCTGTCTGCAGGGAATCACTCTCAGCTCCTAGAGGCCTCCTTCAGGTCCTAGCTCCTGGGTCCACTCACAACATGACAGATAATTTCTTCCAAAGCAGAAGGAAAATCCCTATTTTATATGCTAGAACAGAGTCCTATATACTTCAATAAAATAAAGTGACTATTTGTAGCTCAGGGAATGATAATGAATAGAATAATGCAAGAATATTGTCATTCATCTTTAAAAGTGCTACTTTTGAATGAAAAAATGAATAAGTGAATGAAATAATACATTGTTCTCAAAATGCATATAACTCTTAAGCCACAGCCTTTTCCATTGTGTTGTGTAAAATTTGCATTTGGGGGAGTTATATGAAGAATGTAGGTGATGGAAGACTGGCTTGTGATACCTAACAAATGAAGGTGATAAGAATCCTATTGCAAATATGCAACTGCATCTCCAATGCTATTATTCACACTAACCAAATGAATTGCACCCTGAATTATCCAAATTTAAGCAGATTCAAATTTTTATGACTTGATTTTTATAATGTATCATAAAATGAAAGTTACCTGTTTTTATTTTGGTGCTGTATCATTAACCTTATTCTTTGGAAAACCTTATAAATTTATTAAAGTAATAAAACATACACATTCTTTCCTTCTCACCAACAACCCTACTTTGATATTAAATTTAATGCTTTTTAATTCACATCAACATTATTTGTTGAGAAACTTCATTGCTCACAGCATTGTATTAGGTGCTTTTAGGTATATATAGAGATAAAATATAGTTCATGCAAATAAGTAATTTACATTTTAGTGGGAGAGACAGACATAAGCAATTCATTCTAATTCAAAGCACTAATTGCTCATTACAGTAAAAAAAGTACAGGTGTAGGGCTATGACACCTAGCAAGATTTGCAGGAGTTTAGTTTTGCATAGGGAAATCTGAGTCAGCTTCTTAGGTGAACTGGGCCTTTCAGAAAGATTAGGACTATAACAGGTGGACATGAAAATGTCAGTCTAAGATGCAATAGTAGCCTCTACAGAATGGTCATAAAGTTTGTGTGCAATATAAAGTTGGGTGCAATTTACAGTTGCACACGGACTTCATGGCCACCCTGTATAAAGACAGAAATGAAAAGTTGAGAATGTTCAGGGAGCTACTGAAGTGTAATTCATAATGTGTGCTATCAAAAGGGACAAAGACGATTAAATGTGAATAAAGGACTGGATATATAGATGAAGAGGAAATCAAGGCTGCCTTGGATCCCAGGATGGAAAAGTGCATAGTTATTCTATATACGATAAAATTCCACTGAAGTTTTGTAAGTAGGAAGTCAGACTAGGACTTTACTGGTGGAGAGAGAAAGAAGACCAGATGAAGGGAGACATATTTGGAAAGTGGTGTACAACTTATTTAACAAGTATTTATTTATTGTCTACAATCTACCCGAGGATGTGCTAGCACTAGGAACTTGAAGCGCTGTCTAGTACACAGTGACTACCCTCAACAGGACACGAGGTTATGGAACCTTTGATGACATTCTGCTGCTTCATGCTCTGTGGCATATGGTATGGCCATGATGTTGAGTGAATATAAGACATGGTGAGAGGTAAGGCTAGAATAATGTTAACAAATTGGAAGGGTCTTAAATGAAATGCTAATTCTACAGAGTTTAAAAAAAAAAAAAAAACCATGTTATTTTAGAAAAGTAATTCTACTGCAGGAAGGAAAGTAAGCAGGAAGAGGGAATCCGGTAGTTGAGAGGTCACTTTGGAAGTGATGGCATATTTGTATGGGAGTTAATCAGGGCCTGAATGAGGGGAGAAACATAATTTCCATTTCAAAATATTAAGGGTGTAGAAATGGTTTTGTTACATGGATACCTTTTATGATGCTTAAATTAAGTCTTTTAGTGCACTAATCACTTGAATAATGATGTATCCTGCCTTGCTTTCCCCCCCCCATGTGATTTCCCATGACCTTTACATCTCTGTGTGCCCATGTGCACACACCAATTAGCTCCCAGTTATTAGTGAGAACATGTGATGTTTGTTTCTCCATTCCTGAGGCACCTAACTTAGGATAATGGTCTCCAATTCCATCCAAATTGCTAAAATAGACATTATTTCATTCCTTTTCATGGCTGAGTAGCATTCCATAGTGTGTGTGTGTGTGTATGTATATCACATTTTCTTTATCCACGCATACATTAATGGGCACTTAAGATCATTCCTTATCTTTGCAGTTGTGAATTATGCTGCAATAAACATTTGAGTGCAGGTGTCTTTTTGATAAAATGATTTTTTTTTCTCTATGAGGGTGGCTCTAAGCCCACCATTCATATAGATCACAGTGTAAATATTTTCCCTGAATTTTACAATATAGTGACCCTGAGCACAACCAATGGTGAAGTAATTACAGAAGCCCAGCTAAGGGCTCCTCTGTGACTCTTACTTTCTAAATATGAGTGGAGAAGGAACTTCTCTGGACCTCCCAAGGCATAAAGTCTTACTGAAAGAAAGCAGGAAAACATGAGGATCTCTCTCAGGTGATGCTGGATGGTGCATTGAATCATTTCTCTCATTTTTCCTGCAGATACCTCACCCTTGGTTCCTGAAAAGTATAAGAAATAAATGATATTACCTATGTACAATGTCTAAGGGTGAAAAATAAATACCAACTAACAAATGTTAGCTTCATTTCTCTACTCCCTCACATGGTTAGGTACATTTTGTATTGGTTAAGAAAACTTGGTGCCAAATCAAAATGGTAGATCATCTTATAGATTCAAGTTCAGTTTATTTGGACAATATTATGAGGGAATGGGCAGAGGTAATGAATCATCTTTCTATATTTTATCCCATATTCTGAATACTTTTATTCAGTTCTAGACTCCTGAACTCTGCAAAGACATCCCTCCCTACTAGAGAAATCTTGGCTAATCCTCCAGTGAGATTTCTTCTTTTTCTCTTTTACTCAATTGATTCTGAGACTTTCCTTTCCATATAATTCTCCTTAAAAGAATAGTCATATTTGGTGAATTATTAGAAATTTTATAAAGTCTGTGCATTGAGATGGCAGATCCCCTTGGGGTCTCTTACACTGACACATAGATGTGCATGTGAATCTACCCTTTGTTGATGTCTAATTTTCATACAATAAAATTGTATAAATTTTGGATTTTTTTTTTCTTTTAGGATTTGTTATCAGGGTCTATTAAAAAGAACTTGGTTTAAACTGTTGGGCAGAGTCATGAAGTGAAGTCTTGGGACTTCATTTTAGCCAACTTCAAGAAAAATAGAACTCTAATCTCTAGACTCAGGTTTAGAATAGTGCTTTATATGACATTATATCACTCTTTTGTGTATGGATCTTATTATTTGGGTTCTGGGTACCATGTTTTCTTCAAAATACCCAGAGCAATATCTCCACGATCAAACTAAAACAAAGTCTTCAAGACAAAGATAAGGAGAAACTTGATGCATTTTGCTACCCCATAATGGTTCTCATGACTTATACCTTTATGATTATGACAATTCTATTTTACATTTACATACTAATAATGAGGGCTCTTGGCAGTATTATCATAGCTAGCATAATAATTTTCAGGGAATAGCATAGACTACTAAGTAACATATCCTCAGAAATCATGTGTACATCTTCCTAGGGATAATCATGTGATCCTAAAATATGAAGCATCTATTCCAGTGAGTGAAAGTTCTAGAACAGAGCCCCTAGCTCTGTACTCTTTCTACAAGGTCATGCCCCACTTTTAGTTATATCGTAACAAAGCCAAATAAAACTTGAAATAGGACTTAAAGTTGACAAGAGGATTGTGCAGTTACAAACTTATAATAAATACCAAAATCAATTTCATATGTGAGATTTATTTTTTCCCTGCCTTATCTTATGTCATTTCATTGTAGTATAATCTTAGCTGTGAAAACAGCAAGTTTTTGAAAAACAATGGCGGTCCTCTGTTTACAGATAAATCTAAAACTTGGATTTAGCTTAAGCTCTCTAAATCAGACTAATTCCATTTCTCAGGTTAATGCCCTAAGGCTAATATATTATACAGAGTTTACAAGATAGCTTTAGCTCATTCAAATTCAAACAGCAACATCTATGTAAAAATGTGAGCTATGTGATACTGAACTTTAATTTAGTGTAATGAGAAGATATCACTTTCAATCTAATAATTTTGTCAACTTTGAACCCCCCCCCACTTTGGAGAAAGTAGTCATTGGAAAAAATCCAGCAAAGTAGCTGTTAATATTTGTTCTTCTTGTAAAGTAAATGGTTACCTTTTCTCTATCATCCAAATCAAATAAAACAGATAGAAAAATCAACTAAACCAGAAATTCACACTTGCAAAAGCTGAAGCACATAAAACTCTACCAATTGATATGAGAAGTTTTAAAATATATATATATATATGTTTCGAATGTTTCTTTGTGAAGCTATATTTAATATGAGGCAGTAAAGGAGCTATGTATTCCCAGAGATAGGGAAATATCAAAAAAATCAGACTTTTTCCTGAGCATTTTGCTAATTAATGATTGAAAATCCTCCCAATGATCTGATGAGAACACGAGATCAGGCTTTGAAAATCTGCCTGCTCTTGCTTTCCCACCATCCACACACACTTTCCCACCTGCCTTGGGGAAGCTTGACCCTGTCTGGTGATACAACAAATCTCCTGCTTCCGGAACTGCACTTGCCAACAACATCTCTAAAGGGGAAATGAGAACATCTCGGAAGGTGAACTGTGGCTCCAGAAAGGAAGTGCTGAGCATCAGCCTGAGCTTTAGGTCAAAGCAAAGTAATTTAATTTCAGGTGCTATTCACTGAGAAGCTCAGATGATAGGATCTGATTTGAATCTTTCGGCTTTGCGTGTGAAATCTATCACCAATATAGAGATGCTGGAATTTTTAATGTGTGTCTAACGTAATGCCTGAATGTATTACACAGCTGAAACTGTCCCGCTGGGCCGTAAGCACCTGGAATTATTTGAACGTATCTTTTTGTAAACTCTAAGGATTCAGATTTAATTGTTCCATTTCATTGGGACACTGTATTTACTGCACCTGAAAACAAGATTCTTCTCAGTAAAATGAAAGAGAAATGTATAGAAGCATATGGTCATTGCAAGCTGATGGAGTCACAGACATGGGGCTTTTGGTGGGGGTGGGGGGTTCCTTTGCACTAGAAAAGGAATTCAAAGTGTAACTGGACCCTTACATTTTCAACAGGATGAAGACTGGTCCTGGTTTTATAACCTGTGTGTACAAAAGTGTTATGAGCGTGCATGGCTGCAGAGCACTGGGAGCCCACCCTACAGGTCAGGGGAAAGCAGAAGGTTAGTGGCTTTCTCTGGGTTGATAGAAGTAACTCCTTAGAGGACTCACCACCTTGGCGTTAATTAGCAATCTAAATTTATAGTGAGAAGAAAAGGCCATTAGTCTTCAGGCAATAGTTTTTAGGACCTTCATTTGAATCTCAGTCATAGAAGACTGCCCTGTTTCGTGTTTCATGGGAGAAAGAATTAGCAAGGGATGAGTCTTTGTCCCATTATATTCAAGCCCTGGATTGAAGATTGGGCTGCAGTTCTCTGCTGGGCACTTGAACTCAGTCTAATTCCAAGGGACATGTTAGTCCATAAGTAGACAGTAGACCTAAGGGAGATTTTCTGTGGCACCACCAGCCTTTTGGGTCCAAAAACTATCCCAATCTTGCTGAACACCAAGTTCACAGCAGTAGAATTAACTCAAACCCTTGATGGATCTGATTGGACACTTATGTTGCTACCCCTGAACAGGATGGCACATAGTGAACACACAATAACTATTTCCCTGAACAAAACTGAACCTAACATTTGGAAATCCTACAATGGACTTGCATATTATGAAATTGATGAACTACAGACACTGACCCATGCATATTATAATGTTACATTACAGACCTTTAAGAGACATTCTCCTTGTGCATTTTGCATGCTATTGTCAGTACAGACACAAGATATAAGTGCTCTTTGTGTCAGTTATTTCTGTCCAGTGGGGGAAAAAAAAAGAAGTCAATAGCATTGAACTTCTAGTTCAATGTCACAGTTGAGATGGAGTTAAAAAAATATTAATTACTCTCATGAGTTCTGCTTTCTACCCCTTCTCCCTAAATCTCCGTGGCAGCGAATCTTTACGATATAGATGCCAACAAGTATCACTGGCTTCTTCTCTTGTCCCAGCAACAAAGCCCTACTCGAATCAGCCTACTCTCATTCTGAGCTTGGCTCATCCTGAATAATTTCACTCTAAATTACTTCTGCTGATTCACTGCTCTCTCTCTTCCTATCCTTTCTGTGTGTCTTTTTGTATCTTTCAAAGCATAATGACTCCTGTAGGAGGAGTCTTACAGTTTTGATGGTGTGATTCCTGACATTCACCACATACTGTTCTCAGGCTTAACACCTTCTTTCCCCCCAACTCTTGGGAGATATGTAGGATCAGAAATCTTATACCATATACGTCTTCCTTGAGTATTCTTTTGTATGAAAAGTATAAAACAAGGTATATGGTATTAGATTGTTCTCCTCCTTCCTATGAATATTGGAATACACAATCCCTATGAGTTTTTCCCTATCTGCAAGTGTTCCTCATCATAAGAGGGTCTGCTCATCAACTCTCTGGAAACAATGAAAAGCTCAGCCTGCATGGCTGGCAGATGCTTGGGGAGTGGTTACTTTGCTCAGCTGGTAATACAAAGGCCTGTGCAGGAAGGTAAAACAGACAGACCAGGCTGAACTTCGGACATAGAACAAATGATAGGGAGAAATTCAAAAAGAAGGCGTGGAAAAAATTAGCATTGAGGAAGGGAAGGGACTCAATGGTTGGCAATGGTTGGGAAGGGTAGCTTGTGCCATTAGGAGGTTCAGTTTGGGAGCAGGTGCCCACCTCTGGGAGACGAGAACTCACAGGCAGAGGTATAACTGTGGGATGATGTGCAGAAGAGAAAAGTTTAGGGATAATTTAGTGAGAAATGAGAGAAATGGAGAAATAAATTATGAACCCTCGTTGTTTATTAGGCTGAATGGTCAGAACCAGACCTGTAGCAACTCTGAACGGAAGCAGACAGAGTGCTGCTGGTCTGGGACTCATAAGTCCCAGGAAATCAGCTTAGACTGAGAAACTGATCAAGGCTAAAGCTCAGGGGGTTTAGTGACCTCACTCTGAAGGTTACAGTGAGTCAGGAATAGGGAACCAGACAGAGAGTTATGATCTATTACCTATCTAGAAAAGCCAAATAGATTTGAAATTAGGACTTACACGCTTCTATGAAGATGAGTTAATATTCATAGAAGGCAGACTTTGGTAGAGCCACAGCTGATTTTGTTAATGATAGAATGTGCTCTGAGAGGGGTGGGCAGGTCAGATTATAGAAAGAAATTATGATAATATAAGCTTCTTTACAAGTCACAGATTTCTCTTCCAAGGCATATTTTATCAGCTGATCCTGTCTTAACCCACAGTTATCTTTCTGCTTTATCTCTTTCTAAATACACACATACACACAAACTATGTTATTCAATTGATTTCTTCTGTAATCTTTACACTTTCAGAAAAGGTTTTCCTTTTGCTTCTTTCTATGGTGACAAGTGTCATTTTTCTGATTCTAAAATAAAGAGATGTAATAGTTGTTTTCTTTTTTTTTTTTATCTCTAAAGCTCATGGAAAATGAAATGTGTTTTCGAGTTTCCCATTCTTGTTTTTTGTGCTGGAAATTACTTCCTTGTTTAGTCTTTCCTTCATCTCTAAAAGCTCTCTTAAAAATTCTTCTCACACAAAACACAATGAACGCACATGCTTATGTGGGCTGTGAACATCGTCATTTATCTCTCATATAGTGTGAAAATACATATACTGTATATGTTAATTTATTATGTAGTTAATGAAGTTACCACAGAATTGGGGAAGATTATATATATCATATATGCTTGTATATATATATAATATATACAAATATACATTGATGAGAAAGGATCAGGGGAGTTTTATAAGAGTTAAAGGAATACACAACACATTGAACAGAGAAAAATCAGGAGCTAGAGGGCATCAGACTGATAAATTGAGCAGGCTAGTGAAATACGGATTATTTGAAGGTCTTGAACCAAAAAGGATAGGGCAGTGGTCCAAAAAACTACCTAGAAAGACAGGTGTGTTCAAGAAAGGAGATGATCTTTAGAGCCAATCAGTTATGTCCCCTTTTCTTCAAAGACCAAGGATAAGACAGAGAGAAAAGAGTTGGCCTCTTTGGGTACAAGCAGAATACATTTTAGAAAAGTGCCTAGACACAGCTAATAAACTGGAATTAGATGGACTCTGAGATTATGCCAGCAGTTTTATTTTGCAGCTATGTCCCAGAAAAGATCACTGGCATTCATTAAGGCTTGGAAATGCAGCTATTTTCTGACTCCCTTTCCTTTTAATTTTAGGTGACATTCAAAAGGCACTTCGTATCAGGGCACACTGACAGGTGGTCAGGCTGATTATAAGTTCCTTGAGAGTAGGATGTGGGATTTTTACCATTGCATGCCTGGTACCTAGCACAGCACCTAAAATATAGAAAAAAATTTTTCTAATTGTGTTTTTTTTATCCCAGAAAAGGAAAGCTATAAAATGCAGATAGAGTCATAAAACTACTTATTTTCCGAAGCCACTTCTCTGAATGAGCTACCAAAAAGTATTGTTTTACTTTAAAGATATTCGTGAGCTTACAAAATATCATCAGTAGATTATTTCTTCTTCTAGCTACTTAGATGAAAAGGTTGGAGGATTTTGAAATTTATTCATAATGACAAATCTAGAGAGAAGACAAACTCATCTTCTTGTGGAAGTAAGTGTTTCCTAGGGTCAAACTGAAGAATTCAGTTCTTGGTGCTGGTCTTGTCTGTGTATGTGTTTGTTTTCAATCATGGAAACAATCAACTGTTACCATGGCACCTACCATAGTTTCTCAGTAGCATTCATAAGAGAATTTGGAAGTTTAAATATCAATTATGCAATTTCTACTACAAACCCAAAGATTTTTTTCTGGGACAAACATGAGCTCTATTATGTTACACTAGTGAATAAAGTCCATATCGAATGGTATGAGCTTCAATGTGCAAATAGATTCGTTCTTCAATCTTCACAGTTGATGAGAGCCTTACCTTTCATAGTCCAGGTATGTCGGACATGTAAATAGAAGTTAGATTAGATTAGATAGATAGATAAGTTACCCGCCGAAGTTCATTAAGTGTAGTTTACATTTGAGAATGATGATCTAGTAAGTTATTTAAGTACTCTGAGATCATGATTGCTCTGAGGCATATAATCTGGCTCAGATCATATAATTCTCAGCTCTGCATTCTTTCATTAAGTCATAAAGAAAAAGAGGTGACAGAAAAATTGTTTGCTTCAACGTTTTATAATTTACAAAACCATATTTGAAAATAGCATCCACTTTGATTTTCAGGTTCTCTTACAGAAAGGCCTATAGAAAAAAAATCTATTTTTGTTTACCCTGGAATAAAAATAAAATCTAAAGAACATATGCCATGCCTTGGCTCTTCCAAACTGCTTTAGTATGCTCAGAACTCTTAGAAAGAAGTGTCTGGGTAGAAAGAAATTTTTCTCAGTAAATCAGAAACATCAATTTTCCTTCAATCTTTTTGTGGCCTCTATTATAATTTCAAATTGATACATTTTGTGTTGCAATCCCTCATACACTAGGTCTGACAGTAAATTCATGAACTCATCCTAAAAAAAATTGATACATACCTCATTGCTGAATATCACTACAGTCACCTTCAAAATACAACCCCTGGGAAGCTATGCCAGTGCCTAGTCCACCCTTCAATGCAATTTTTGAACTCTTTTTCTGGAAGGGCCATTAAAGCTGTTGTTGTATTTCCCTTGATGTCCTGAATGTCATCAAAATGTCTTCCTTTAAATATTTTCTTCATTTTTGTGCAAAGAAAAAAATCTTTAGGAACAAAATCTGGAGAATAGGGAGGTGTATAGTTATTTGTTTACTGGCTAAATACTCCCTCATAGGCAGTGCTGTGTGCACTGGCGCATTGTCATGATGCAAGAGCCATGAGTCATTGGCCAAGATTTTCAGTTAAGGTTTTCCTAATTGTTTCTCTATCAATGTTTACTTGGTCTGTTATGCTTCTCACAGTCAGCCAATGATTATGACACACAAATAGATGAATTTTTTTCAATGTTTTCATCAGTTCTGCTCATTACTGGCTACCCCGATCTCTTTTCTTTAGTGATGCTTTCTCTCCTCTCAGAAAGATGTTTAATCCATTTGTAGACTGCCATTTCTTTCATGGCATTATCCTCATAAATTTTGACTAAATTTTTCTGATTTCATTTCTACTCTTGAAATATTTAACATGAAATTTATAAATGTCTGTTCATTGCTCTAATTCAAGCTCCACCATTCTTGCACGGGCACACAAAAATGTGCAACAATAATGAATGCCTCTCAGCAAGACACTGCCACACATCAACATGAACACAATCTACCAAGGTTTTGAAACCTTACTGAGTTGTTTGTATTATGCTGCCAAAGTACATGCACAGTGGCAAGTACACCAACTTAATTGTCAGACTTCATATGACTTCTTAAATCCTGTCAGAAATGGCCCATTAGCAACAGGAAGGCTAACCCTGTGATCTTCCAATTCCCTCACATAGTACCTAGTATAAAAAGGAGCTCTAAGTATTTACTCAATGCATGAAGGCTATCAACATACATATCACCTGGAGTCTGTAGCTAGGTTTCTCACACTGTGATGTAAGTTTTTATGCTCAAATTTGTTGAGTATAGAGAATAGTTTATGTGATTCTCTATGGAGGAGGAGTCCTGGAGAAGGGACAGGACTGAATAAGGCAAATTTGCATTTTGAACAACAGACACTTTTTTTTATCCGATAGAGGGTACCAGTGTACTCCCACTACATGATTGCAGGAGGTGAGATAAGGCTTTACTTGGAAGTATGCCTTCATGTGATCCTGTTAAGTAATCTGCCTCTTTATATAGCATTGAACACACTGACCTGTGTGAATGAGTCCCTCAGGGGTCCTGGGTGAAGTCAGAAACAGGTTGCCCTGAGCTTATTGCTGCAGCAGCAGAAATCTTCATCAAAGATGAGGCTGTTTCTGAGTCTGTTTTATGATCCTTCAACAGTCTATGATTACTAAAAAAGTTTTATTTATTTATTTTTTTTACATCTTTCTCTTTTTTTAGATATAGTCCCTAATGGCTTAATCGCTGGGAATTTCCCTTCCTCCAATGTGTTCCTTGGCTGTTTCTAGGAATCTCTGTGGTGCCATCTGATGCAAATTTGACATCAGTTCTCCCTGGTTCTTCCTCCTCCACTTACCTTGTCAGCCTTTACTCTTACTTATTTCATCTATTCCACTCAAGATGAGCAGTACCACATGTAGTCTAATTCCTGTGAGTATGTTTTCTCCACTGTAACAGGAGGAGAAGTTAAGGTGGGAGTCAGGTTACCGTGCCCATGCTCTCAGCATCAAATTCTTCATTGCACATATGCCTGGTGACCAACAATGGACCATAGCATTCGGGCACATCTGGGACACATACAGAGTAAGACTGAAAAAACTCCTCTAAGTGTTGGGGGTACACCTTTGCTGAGTAGAATTACTATCTCAACCTCAGCATTAGGGTAAATTCACAGAGTTTGTGGCATCTCCAGAGATTCAGGGAGCTTGTTCTTAGATATGCTCCACTAAATGTTCATTTAGGCAATCTTGCCAGAACAAAAACAAACTCTAGTCTCCATCATAGGAGAAAAAGAAAACTTATAACTTTGAAATAATAATTTTTATTTATTTACTTTATTTATTTTGAGACAGAGTCTCACTATGTAACCCTTGATAGAGTGTCATGGTGTCACAGCTCACAGCAATGTCAAACTCTTGGACTTAAGCGAGTCTCTTGCCTCACACTCCTAAGTAGCTTGGACTACAGGCACCTACCACAACCTGGCAATTTTTTTTGGGGGGGAGGGGGTGTTTTGTTGTTTTTGTCATTGTTGTTTAGCAGGCCCACAGACCAGTTCAAACCCACCAGCCCCGGTGTACGTGGCCAGCACTGTAACCACTGAGCAATAGGCGTTGAGCCTGAAATGATCATTTTTAAACTTCAAAATGGTTAAGTTTAAGTCTTCTGAGACATCTCTGTCTAACCCCTTGTATGCTGTTTTAATATCATGAAAATACAATTTTTGTCTAAATTTTGCTATTTCATCTCAGATATACTTAGTATCTCTATTCTCAGGTGATTTTACCTTAATATTTTTTGTAAGATTAACAAGTATGTCTTGTGTATCAAAAAGCAAAAATGAAGTCCCCCATGCTGAGTAAACATGGAGGAAAGTTGGGAGATGGTGAAACATAAGCAATGCAATCAGCTCTGCATCCTTGCACCAGCTTTCACTAACATTCACCATCTTCATAAAATCATTTAATCTTCCTGAGGTTTATGTAAAATACAAATAATAATAGAAATTTCCTTATGATTTTAGGGGGAATATATAAGCTGATTCAAGTCCGTTGCCTAGCTGGATGCTAATATAGGATCATTATTATTAATAATTTCATGTTAACTTCTAATATTTTATGCAATAAGAAGTCTTTTCAAGAATCTTAATATTTTTATATAAATATCCCAATAGTTTTGGCTACAATCTTATTTGTAAGATGGTTTAGCCAGAGGCTAATGTTTTGGGCTGTGCAATGGCTAACAGTTAAATGATTCTAGGAGATTCAGCACTAAGAACAGGTGTTACACCCTTCTCTCATCAGGCTTGGGTAAAACCTCACACTCTGGACACAAAGAAAGTCATGAATAAGAGAGTGAGAGATCCCAGTTTTGCAAGTTGCTTTTATAGGTACCAGAAAGGGTGGGCCAGCTATAAGGCCCCAAGTGAATCAGATTGGAAGCATCTTGGATGCCAAGTTGGTCTCTTTATGATCTAAAAGACTCATGGGTAGGGAGACAATGCATAGTTATCAAATTTGCCCGGGACGCTCAGGATTTGGAGGTGCCATCAGCAAACGTACTTGCTTCCCTGAAGTTATATACTATGAATTGGAAGGGCTGATCGTACTTCAAAGAACAAGTATATTTTAAGTGAATACTTTGACACAGGGTATTTTATAAAAATCCACACCCAAACTGAGTAAAATGGGGAAGGAGTTTGAGGGTCATCTCTTGGTGTTAAGACCAAAAGCTTATGACGCTGAAATTTTAAAATAGGATCCTGAGCCAACTTGATCAGGGCCAGTCCTGACTCAAACTGTCCTCTTTAAAGAGAGCAAAAGTGCTCATACATATTTGACTATGTTGATCCTGAGTTTAATTACCACCTTTTTGTTTTTTAAGGGTGTGAAATTCACTCTTTCAAGCAGAAACATACCTCCCCGTGTCTCAGAATGGTATGGGTACTTTATTTGAGCATGAAACAAATCTTCCAAAAGCACATTTGGGTGAATCACATTTGATTGAATTAGATACACATGAATTGAATTTGTTTAAAATGATAGTATTGTAAATTAAGAGGCTGAAGAGCTTAATGACGTATTTCAGATTTAAATATTATAACATCACAAAGCACACCTTTTAAACACTGACACAGGTGGGCTCTGTGTTGAATCAAGGACATCCTTGCCCTGAAATGTGCTTTAGGTCATGGATAAGCAAACTTTTTCTATAAAGGACCAGATAGTAAATATTTTGAACTTTGCGGACCACAGTCTGTGCAGTGAGTTCTTAACTCTGCTACTGTCCACACACACACACAGAGTCACAGAAATAGACAACTGAGTGTAGCTGTGTTCTAGTAAAATTTTATTTATGAAAGCAGGCTATAGGCCAGATTTGGCCCATGGGCAGTTATTCAAACAACTGCTGTAGAAGAGAATCCCTAACAAGAATTGAAAGTACATCTGGGTAGGGCCAACTCTTAACATCTCTCCATTGCAGTTGGGCCCCAGGACATTCAGAGGGGACCTAAAAACTGGTCTAAATTAGCCTGAAATATGTTTTGCACCC
Organism: Loris lydekkerianus; assembly: GCA_963574355.1. NCBI lineage: Eukaryota > Metazoa > Chordata > Mammalia > Primates > Lorisidae > Loris > Loris lydekkerianus. The sequence continues at coordinate 15,597 of CAUYPK010120668.1, forward strand.
TGTTTCTTTCCTTTTACTCTTTATTGCTGTTTTTATTGTATGTGCAATAAAAGTCCATAAAAATCTGAAAGTACAGTTGAACTGAAAGATGAAAATTGAACATTCTGATCCTACTCTTCAGAAAAATTCTTTTATTAATGTCATTTCAAAAGTTTTACTACATAAAGATATTTCTAAATACATGTAGATTCTTATAAATACATAATTTTATTTACATGTTGTTTATACATGTATACATGTATACATGTTGTTTATACATGTATACATGTTATACATGAATAAGAACACAAATAAGAACACCCACTTAATAATACCACACTCGTAATAATGTGTTTCCTCAACCTGAAAGAACTCTTACTTGACCAATCACGAGGCAGCAGGTTTTTCTAGATATTCTAGTCTTGTCAAATATAAATGAAAAACTATCATATTGAATGTTACAGTGGAATATAGAGGTAAAAATGGACGAATATTCTGTCTTATGATCTCAGATTCTAATTTTAATAGAAAGCAACTTAGAGTCTTTTGCAGTATGCTTTATTTTTGGATCACTTTCAAGTGCATGGGTTTTTTTGTTTGTTTTAATTTGTTTGTTTTTGAGACAGAGTCTCACTACATCACCCTCAGTAGAGTGCTCTGACATCACAGCTCACAGCAACCTCAAACTCTTGTGCTTAAGCGATTCTCTTGCCTCAGCCTCCCAGTACCTGGGACTACAGGCACCCAGCCATAACACCTGGCTGTTTTTTTGTTATTGTTTTTATTGTTGTTTAGCAGGCCCTGGCCAGTTTGAACCCACCAGCCTGGTGCATGTGGCTGGTGCTCTAACCACTTAGCACAGGTTCCAAGCCTACTTTTCCTTTAAAAACATGTACTTTCCTTCTACCAAATCATTTCTCTGTGTTAGAGTTTTACTTGAAAAACGATCTAACTTCAGTTGCTAATTCTCTTTCAAAATATTGAGTAAGTGCAAGGATTTTAGTAGCTATTTGGTGCAAATTTAAATATTGGCTTTAATTTTTTAAAAAAAACTTTGTTGGAGGGATGAAGGTCCAATTTTAGAAATTGCTGGGATGGTGCCTGTGGCTCAAAGGAATAGGGCGCCAGCACCATATGCTGGAGGTGGCAGGTTCAAGCCCAGCCCTGGCCAAAAACTGCAAAAAAAAAAAGAAAAGAAAAGAAAAGAAATTGCCTCTATGAGCACTTTTAAAATCTACTTCTAGGATCTAAATACAGAGCATACCTTTAATGCTATCTGTTTAAAAATTAAGGGAATGGAGATGTGTCGGCTAGGAGGGTATGGGCAAGAAGGAGCCTCCAGCGGCCTCTTTCATTTAATCACAGTCAGATTTCCTTCTAGGGGTTCCAAATTAGCAGTGGGGCAACTTTTATTTTTTATTCTTCAATTTGAACAAGCAGGTGTTTCTTTCATGAGGCCCATATGTTTCTTCACAAGCTGCTTCCAAAGCACCTACAGTATAGCCTACGGCAATGGGCACACAGCCAACTTCTTTACAAGACTTTCCTTTTCATCCCAAGGAGAATACGTGAAAAGTGAATGTAAGTGTGTATGTGCGTGAGTTTGTGTTCATGTGTATACATGTTTGTGCACATGCATATGTGTGTTGAACAAACAGAACAAGAGAACAACAGCCTCCTCTTTGGGCTGGTGGAGCACCTGCTCATGATGCCAGAAAACCCCATTGAAGATGAGCTGTCAACGAGGCCCGAGGTCCAAACTGACCCCACGCCAAACTCCCGCATGCAGGCGTATTTCCCAGCAGGCTGTGACACGGCTGAGGCAGGCCCCGAGAGCAGCTGTCTCCGCCTGGAAACAGGCAGCAGCCTTTCCAGGTGGATTTCTCAAGTTAAAAATGACAGTCATTCTGGAGAAAGAAGAGCACCACCCAAAGTTGACTGTTCCTTGTTCAACCAGGATCACCCAGGAGGAACCCAAAAGGATAGGGCCGGGTCAAAGGAGAAAAGTGTGTGGAGGTGAGAAGGTAGAGAGGCCTCTGCTATGACCTCAGGTGCAGCTGGCCAAGATGTGCACTAGAAATGATTTTCTGTGTAAGCTCATGAGCATCAGCAAAGAATGGGCTGCTCAGAGGGAAGCAAACAAGTTCAGGAAAGGAAAAAGCCTGCCCTTCAGAACAAAGGATGGCTCTGCCACTTTTTACAGGGACAGTAAAAGATCTAGAACAAAAGGGCATGTGTGGTCTGCACTCCTACAAGCTTAAAAGCAAACCTGCATCTCTACTCACCCTATACTTACTTTTCTTTCTGTGTTAGCAGGGAAATGAAACATATGAGCTCTTAAATTCTTTCCTTTTTAGAAACACGAGAATATGTTACCATCGAAACAGGCTGCTCCAAAAATTCTTACAAGTTGACAGTTTATGAATTGAAGCACTCCAAAAAGTATGGAAATTGCAACAACTTCTAAGAGGAAAATTAGTGGCAGTGTTCTGCCTGCAGATAATTAAAAAAAAAAAAAAAAACTATTTCAAAAATAAATAAGATAAGCAGGATGAACTCTAACTAGACATAAATTATTTTGCATCTTGTCTTCTTTCTTTCCCAGGACAAAGCCTTCTAGTGATTTGCTGCCCCACGTGTGGCTGTGGATTAGCAGCATCTCCTAATTAATTGTAAACTGTAAATTTCTGTTAGCAGCATTTCTTTGGAGCTTGTTAGAATTGCAGAATTTCTAGCTCATCCCCAGACCTACTCAATCAGAATCTACATTTTAACAAGATCCTCAGGTGATTTGCGTACACATTAAAATTTGAGAAATTGTTCTGGTTCCATTAGCAAAACTTAATTTCTGTTACACCTATTATTTATTTCAGGCAACACTGATTGTAATATTTATCCAGGTGGCTGGGTTATGAAACTATCTGTCACCATCGCAAACTACATGGGGATTCCGAAGGAAAACCGAAAAAAATTCCCCAGTGTTTTGGCTGAAATTGACAACACTGGAAGAATTCAATTTTTAGGAATGATAAAAGCAAAGTAATATCTATTCACACATTTCGAGCCAGCCTAGTTTTACTTTGCTTTAATCACATTAAGCCCTGCCGTATCACTCTAGGACAGTTATTCCAAGGAAATGATGACATCATGAGGCATACCATTAATGGTATTGATTAGCTGTCCCTGAGTCAGCTCAGAATGATATTCAGTGCCGATTATGTTGAAACCATATGTCTTGGATAAGATTGTATTAGCTAATTTTAAATTTAGTCTATTAGACTATTTGAAAACTTGGTCTATTAAATAAAACTGATAAATTAGGCTATAAGATACAATTGAAAAGGGCATAATAATCTTCCTTGATTGCAACAGTCTCTTCAAACAGTGGTGAGCAGTGACTCATATTTCCACTTTATGATTAAGTGGAGATTCTGGGCACTAACACAGCACACCAGGAAGCCTGATGCACAGAAGGATGCAGTGCTAGGTGGGTGACAGGCTCTCCGCCTCTGCAATCTGAGACTGCATCCTGCTATTGATTCACTTTCTCAACTTCACCTCATACCAGTGGAAATCCCACAGGAGAAACAACGGCAGGATATCTCTGGAAAAGTTACAAGTCAAGCCTCTGGAGAGAACCAGTCAAAACACATTGTTCATGATCTCATGAAATCTTTACATACTGCTCAGTAAATAACAGTGTTTTCAAAATAGCTGAGGAAATTCCTTACTTATCAAATTCAATAGACTTTTATTTTAAAAGAAAAAAAAGCTCTTAAATCTAGGTGTTCTTAAGAAAAAATGTATTCAACTAATGTAGTGGTTCTCAAACTTTAGCATGTGTAAGCACCACTTGCAAGGCTGGTTGGATCACCAGGTTTCTGGGTCTCACCCAGATTCAGCAGGTCTGAAGTGGGGCCCAGGATTTGTACTTCTAGTAACTTCCCAGGTGATGGTGATGATGCTGCTGGTCCAGAGACCACACTTTTTTTTTGAGACAAAGTCTCACTTTGTTCACCCTTGGTAGAGTGCTGTGGCGTCACAGCTCACAGCAACCTCCATCTCTTGGCCTTAGGCAATTCTCTTGCCTCAGCCTCCCAAGTATCTGGGACTATAGGTGCCTGCCACAATGCCCGGCTATTTTTTTGTTGCACTCTAGCCGGGGCTGGGTTCAAACCCACCACCCTTGGTATATGGGCCTGGCACCCTACTCACTGAGCCACAGGTGCTGCCCCAGAGACGACACTTTTAAAATCACTGAACTAAAGAAAGATACCATCCTGACTACATTCTTTGTTAATTTTGTTTCAGGGGTGTCCAACCCTTTTTTTTTTCTGCTGCACATTGGAAGAAGAGTTGTCTCAGGACACACATTAAATACACAAATGTTAATGAAAGCTGTTGAGCAAATAAAAAAAAGATTCATGCACACTTTACATGATATCTGATGCCATTACATGATGCCACAGAGACTGTAAAACAGTCCTCAAACAATCTGCATGCAGCTTCCAGGCAGCAGATTGGACCTCTCTGACTGCGGGCCCAGGATAATGCTAGTTGCTGAAGATGCAAAATTGAAAAAGTCATCCTTGGTTTCAAAGAGGTCATAGTCAAACAGGATCACACTGTTCCATGGAGAACAGACTTTCCTCAGCCTTTAAATTAGAGGTAGAATGGATGGAGCTGGAACATATTCTTCTTAGCAAAGTGTCTCAGGAATGGAAGAAAAAGTATCCAATGTACTCAGCCCTACTATGAAGCTAAATTATAGCTTTCACATGAAGGCTGTAACCCAACTATAGCACAGGACTATGGGGAAAGGGCCAAGGAAGGGAAAGGGAGGGGGGAGGTTTGGGTGGAGGGAGGGTAATGGGTGGGGCCACATCTATGGTGCATCTTAGAATGGGTACAGGTGATTGCAGTAATGTACACAGCTATGATTTAACAC
>CAUYPK010120669.1:0-12792 GCA_963574355.1 Loris lydekkerianus
CGGCCTGAAACTGCCTCTACCTAGATACAGCCAATGTGGTACCATGCCACTGGCCCGACCCTGTCACTCACCTCTTCCCCCGCCTTCTTTCCCTGCCCCTTCTCCACAATAAAAAAAAAAAAAAAAAAAAAAAAAAGAAAAGGCAAATCAAACAGGATTTACATTATTTAGGAGTAAAACAGCAATTGATTCTAAAATTATTTGAACTCCCAAAGGCCTGGTTGCAAAGGGACAGCCTGTGTGGTTTGGTGCTGGACCCACAGATTAATGCCAGGAAAGACCACAGATTAATGCCAGGAAAGACCTTGGCAAGATTGTCATTCTATGTAAGAATACAGTTTTCCAAGGGGTTGAAAACCAGAGTGCTGTGCTTCAGGCCCCCATCACATTTATCTGCGGATGTGATGCACAGTCACAGTCAATGGCTGCCGCTCACTCAGTGAACCTTATGCATCAATTCTAGCATTTGTCACAAGACCTGCCAATCTTTTTTTCCTCCCCATGACGAAGCTCTGTTTACAATGTAAATGTGGCATGAAATGAAATATATCTATCTTAGCACAGTTATTTTGCAGGCTTCAATCTCATTTTGCCTTTCTGCTAGATCACAAAATATCAGAAATTCAAGATTAGCTCCAAAAGTACACCACAAAGTTCAAGTAGCCTAAATCCATAGGATGCAACATTGTTTCTAACTGACGGGGTTTGTTAGCCTCCATGGTGTAAATTTATACTTTTCATCCATGTTTTGTGGAAGCACATACAAAGACATTTTAATTTGAAATAAGCAGGAATTAAAAAGTAGCTTAAAAATTAATTTCACTGGATTTTTATTTTATCAAACTGTTAATACTAGGTACCATAATGACCTACACACCACTTGGGGCTGCAGTCTCAGAATGCACTGCCTCTTGAATCAGAGAGGGTAAGAGTGGAGAGGGATCTCAGAGATGAGAGGATCTGGCTGTGTCATATTCCGGATGAAGAAAGGGAGGCCAAGGAGGGGAGCGGCATGCTGGCCATAGGACTGGATTTGGATTCTACTTCTCCCCGTGCATAGTCTTTGTTTCTACTGGGCAGTTTCCTCTATTCCAACTCCATGATGACACCTTGAAATCAAAACGATTAGCTGTTTTGAGAATCATTTCCATGTGAGTGAATGGAGAGTACATTGACTTCCAGTGGCTTCCTGGAGTGGACATGTCTCAGCATATCCAGAGAAACATCTCTTCCTGAGGAGTAGTGAGGATGTGAGATAATGATGATGAGCTATGCATTTAGGGCACATAAAAGAAGGGCTTAACACGCAAACCCGAGTGATGCCATCAAGGCTGTCCCTCCTTTCGGTTCTGGTCAGTGTTGGCTATCAGAGTGGGATTTGAGAGGCAAAGTGTCGGACGCATGGCAAATGCTACCTGGTGATGTGTTATATTTGACTAAATGAAGCATAAGTATTCCTAAAATCATAGGCGTAAATTGCATCATAGATTTCCCTTATGATATTCAAGAAAGCTTATGTTGATTTAATGCTTCTCAAATGCCAACATTTTCTAACTTTTTTCACTGATACATAGTGACCATACATATTCACAGGGGACATAGTATGTTTTGATACATATAATGTATAGTGATCAAATTAGTATAATTAGCATATACACTATCTTGAACATTGATCATTTCTTTGTTTCTCTTTTTAGCTATTTGAACTTAGACTATATCATTGTTAACTATAGTCACTTTACAGTGCTAGAGAAAACTAAAACTTATTCTTCTTATTAATTTTTCTGGCCCTAGCATGCTTGAGAATTTCATTCATTCATTCAGGCATGCAGCAAATATTTGCTGATTGCTTACTATGGAGAAGCATTATTCTGGAGACACTCATGAATGAGCACAGATCAAATGCAACCCAAATAAGCACAGACATGCTATTTGAGCACTTGGCGAGAGATACAGACAATTTAAATGCTGCAAACATCTGACTGAAAGCTTGCTTATCGAAGCTGGGATTTGAGATGAAGCTAGATTTATTTTGTGTAATTTTTAACTGTCAGGTCACTTTTGCCTTGGAATAATTCTTTAAATTGTATGTGAATAACCGTCCAGGTCTCCTTGGCCACCTCTCTTACTAGGTTTACTAAGTGTGTTATTACTGCCCAAAGAATGTATATAAACTACAGAATGGAAACTTACATAGCCAGTTAACTGATGTGAATATGTGAGGTTTACATTCTAGTGGGGGGGGGGGCACAGATAATAAAAAAAGTAAAGCTGCTGAATAATTATAGACAATGGTAAGTTCCATGAAAGAAGTCAATATGAAGTTAAATATGACTTCATATTTAACTCTATGAAGTCAAGGGTAGTCTACTATTGGGTGGCCAGGATAAGGATCTCTGAACATAAACCCTGTAATATGATACACAAAAAAATGCACAGGAGTCAACTGCTTGAGACCCTGAGAAAACCATTCCAAGCAGAAAGAATAGCAAGTGTGAAAAATGCTGAATCAAGAAAGTGCTTGGATCATTTGAGGCACTTAAGAGATGAGCATAGCTAGAGTATCTGAAAAGGAGTCTGATATAAGATTGAGGAGGCAGGTAGGGGATGAATGTGGTAGGGCCTAGAAGTCTGGATTTAACTCAAAGTACATTGAGAAGCCACAGGAGTTTTAATTAGTAATGTAGTTTTTTTGAAAAACAACTATGTGTTTGCTAGAGTGGAGAGACTTGCATCCTTGCACTCTGCACAGCTGCATATCATAGCCTTCCTCCTCATCCTCTACCAAATGGCTCACCTCTTTTTGTTTTTTGGAGAGAGACTCACTATGTTGCCCAGGCTCGGCTGAACATCTAGGCTCAGGCCATCCTCCTCCCTCAGCCTCCTGTGTGGATGGGACTACAGTCACGTGACACTGGACCCAGCTGGCTCACCTTTGACCAGTTCAGTGCATTATACCAATGGGTGAGGAGATACCGATCACACTATTTAAGAAATGCTGTTGTCTGGAAATAACAGCTTCTTCTTCTTTTTAGGAGTTCTCAGGAATTTGAACCTCATATTTCCATTCAGTTTTCTGTTTAAAGGAGTTTCTGTTGGCTCTGTTCAAGCCAATTTATCCCTATGGGATCATCTTTTTAGCTCATAAACAAACAATGCCCAGTTAACTCATAGGCCCGTGGAACACAGCATAAGTTACAACAGTGAAATCTGTTGATAAAGCTCCAGAGTTTGCTAAAAAGGCTAATTATCAAGGCAAAATATGTGAAGAGTAATATTGAAAGAAAAATATGCACAATCTTATTGTCTTATCAACCTTTTAAAAAGTATGGTGGTAAAGGCCAAGGCAAATTGAGATAATGCTGTTCCATGACTATTTCAGTAGAACTGAGTCATGCTGGTGAGCACAGAATACGTTCCCGGAGAGGGGAAAGGTGAAACTTGCTGATAGTCTACTTTGACAAGCTCTAGCAGACAACTTTCAAACATGTCCAACAGGACCATTTGCTTGATAGTAATGGTTTCTTCCACACATTCCTTAAACCCAACTTAAGTACATGTGGTCAGAAATTAAACTATTTAGCATTCATGTGTTGCAAATAATGATGCAGTTCTGATTGCTAAGGCTGAAGTTTGAGATAGACAAGATACACTTTGAGACACTTTAAGCCCTCCATAATCATTCTTTTTGTTTATTTGTTTGTTTTATTGCCTTGGCACAGTTGTTCAAAATAAATGCTATTCTCTAAGTTCTCAACCTGTGGGTTGCAACTCCTTTGGGGATTGAACGACCCTTTCACAGGGGTTGCCTAAAACCATCACATATACTCTGTACAAATACAGGTATATGAAAATAATTTTATGGTTGGGGGTTACCACAACATGAGGAACTGTATTAAAGGGTCGCAGCATTAGGAGGGTTGAGAACCACTGGTCTAAGGCTTCATGGTAATGTGCCAAAGTAGTTAATGCTAGATCATCTGGATTGAGTTTTCTCAAGTCTTTTTGAAATTGGGATAAATTTCTAGCCACAATCAGTTTTGCTTTGGATAGCACAGACTGTATAATGTGACAACTGGATTCTTGTGATAATAATGTCCATAAAAGACACTCTTGGGAAAAATAATTCATGATAATAACTGGAAGTATCTTGCTTTGTCAATTGTATAAGCTTGATTTTTCTCAACTTTCTCTCCCTTGACAGTTTAGATCTGATATTCCACAGAATTAATCATGTGACTCAAACAGCTTGGATGGGTAAATCTTTGGGTTGATTTTGCCAAAATCCTGGAATATATTAAGGCAGATGTTCAGAGAATTAGCATTTAATATTCTCCTCTCAATCTTGAAGAGCAATATGAGACAAAGCTATGATACTTTATAAGAAATGGGGGTAGACTTACTCTTAGATAAAATTTCTCAAGAGGCTTACAATGAAGACAAACTGTTAGGCACAAATATAATGACGACTTCTAGGACTCTTATAATCCCTGCAATGATTTCTTCATCAATTGACTGTGTTGTTTCCCCCATGTGGATTTTATTGTTTGTGAATCACAATTATTTCTATCTTAGCATTATCTGACCATTTGTGGCTGAACTTGGCTCTCAACACACATCATTACACGTGTGGTAAGAAATAGTGCTTTCTGTATTTTGTATAGAGTCTTAGGAGTTCACACCGAGCCTGACATTTAATAATATCTTTATGATGGTAAAGTCAGTGCTATAAAAACTTTTCTCTAAGGAGAGAACTTATACTTCCAGACAAGATGGAGAAGATGGACTAGCTTGTTTCACACTATTCTCTCTCTCTACCTCCCCTCACTGCTCCTCAGAGGCAGCAGGACTTGGTGGGAGCAGAGAGAGCTCATGTTGCTACTTCTGTAGCAAGGACTGGGCAGTCTCCACAGGGTAGGGTCCCTATAGGAAACAGGACATGTGAAGAAGGGCTTGATAATAGAACTCTTTACAAAGTTGTGAGCAGAATATTCAAAACCACAGGAGAATTTAGAATCAGGGTTAGCAATGCTAAGGATCCAGGAGCAACCTATGCCTGAAGTGTCAGAGGGTTAGAATAGCCACCCCATCTCCAGAAGGGAGAGTTTGGTGGAAAAGCTCAAGGTGCTCCCACAGTCAGGCAGCAAGGGAACAAACACTCCCAGCCTCAATCCTCTGACCTCCTTCCAAGGCTCCTTGTTGGGGAAGGTCATCGTGGAAGTCAGAAAGCAAGAGAGCCCATGGATGTAGTCCAGAGCTCAAGCAGAAATGTGAAAGAGGGAGGGTGACTGTCATGATTCTGATATTGGCCTTTGCTCTTTCCCCCTAAAGGCATTTGCCAATTTTTCAAGCAAGGTTAGTCTGTGGCATTAAATAAATTGTCTTGGGATTTGAGGCAATCTCATTGGGATAGAGGCTATCAATGTGACTGAATCCTGAAAAGCAATAACCCAGGGAAGGGAAAACTACAGAGAAGTAAGTCCAGACCAAAACTGGGAAAATACAGCAGTTCAGAACTAAAAGAAATATTATGCTGATAGGATAGGATTCCCATAGACAAAAACAAGGTGATCATGAAAGTTTGATGATGTGGAAAGAAAGAAAGATCATCAAAAGCATAAATAGTGGATATATTTAAGAAAATATTGACTAGTTAAAACAACAACAATGATGCCTTGTATCATTACAAGTATGTATGTATGTATACTTGCATGTATGTATGTATACAAGTATGTATGTATGTATTACAATACAATAGAACCTCCACAGTTCATCACTTCCTTACATTGACCACCTTCTTAAGTTGACCCATTTTTCATAGGCCAGACATGTACCACATGTATGTATCAGTACAGTAGGCCTAGTGCCTTAATGTTGACCACTTCCATATGTTGACCAGTATGTTGAAGTCCCCCTTGGGTGCTCAATTTATAGAGGTTTTTCTCTATATGTAGAATTAAAATACATAACAATAAAACAAAAAATAGAAGTGGTTGTAAATGACATTAACTTGTTGGAACCTAAGTGTGTTATTCTGAAAGGAATAAGAACACTAACTTAAAGTAGACTGTAATGAGTCAAAGGTACATGCTGTCATCCTTGGGTTAACACTAAATGAATTAAAATAGTGGCCTAATTAAAAAGATAATAAAGAAGACAAATAGAATAATTTAAAAAATTACCATTGATCAAAATTTTTAAGAAGGCAAGAATTGATTCAACAAAGAATAAAGAATAGATGAGACAAAAGAAAGTGAAATATTAAGATAGTAGATTTAAATTCAAATAATCTAGTAATTATATTAAATATAAATGGATTAAATACTCTACCAGATAGTAAGGACCCAGAAGGCTGAAAATAAAGATATGGCAAAAGATACGCCATCAAAAAACTAACCAAATATTGATAGACTACAACTTAATGCAAGAAGTACTATTACATATATAGAATGACATTTCATAGTAACAAAAGGGTCAATTCTCAAGAAAATAAAAATATTTATTCATCTAATTTCATAGCCTCAAAACATATAAAGTGAAATCTACCAGGACTAAAAGGACAAATAGAAAGATAAATAGTCATAGAAGATGTTAACATAACATTGCCATGTTTTATTAAACATGAAAATAAAAAATTAGGAACACCATAGATGGTTTGTACATGATTAACAAACTTGATTTAATTGATATGTATAGAATACTATAGCCAACAAATGCATATTATTATCAAGTACTTGTGAAATGCCCACTAAGAGACCATATGTTGAACCATAAAATACATTTCAGAAAATCTGAAGGGATTGAAGCCATATGCTTTCTAGCCACAGTGAAATTAAATTAGGAATCAATATCAGACAGGTAGCCAGAAAATCCCTAAATATTTGTAAATTAAGCAGTATATACTTTTAATAAACCTGTAAGTCTAAGAAGAAAACACAATGGAAATTAGAAAATATTTTGAACTGATTAAAGGTGAAAATACTTCATTCTAAGAGGAGCAATAAAAAGGCTAAGCTATGGTTGTCCTTTGTGGAAGAAAAATATGGCAGAATTAAATAGCTTTGGGAATGTTGAAGATCTTGTTGTATTTATGGTGCAGTTTCATCATGGATTTTGCATAATGCAGAACTGATAAAATAAGGGTACAAAATCCACTTTTTCATTTTCCTTTATTCACTTGATATATATTACTGATATAGGACGTCAATGTAAGATTACAAGTTTATCCTGTTCATATCCTGATTAGGGTGTCAGTAAATTGGAATCTCCTACTTTCTAGAGAGCAGATTCTTCATAAATTTCTAAGTGATTATAGAGAGATCAGATTCCTTTTCTCAAGTGCTTAACTGAGAACCCTTCATCAAATAATGATTGGCTGCTTTCCTGCAGTGACCTTGTAGCTAAGTAGTTTCACATTACCTTGATAAATGCTACGTTTTGTATAGACTTTCATTCTAGAATAACCAGAAGTGAATGACTCAGGGCAAGGACATGGTTAGTTGTGAAGTATAGATTAGCAGTGATTGGAGTCTCCTCCTGATTATTTAGCTCTGTTGTCCATAATGTAGGTATGTGTAACTTGTGAAAAGACCTTATTTTCTTAGGCATTCAAAGTCTTTATTGGTTCATCAGCAAGGTAAAAATACATTTTAGGCTTTTAAGTAGTATTTGATGTGATAGGTCAATAAAAAAAATCCCTAATTTCTGCGCTCCAGCTTCTAGTTCCTTAGAGTGATCCAGAATATCTTAAGAAAATGCTAACAGAACAATGGTCATGTTAATGATACAAATTAATATTGAGGACACGATTTCCTGTTAAGTGTGAACTGGGTCTCTACCAAAAGCTAAACCATCAAGGAACTATGTTGCACACTCCCATGACTTCAGTAGCATGTCCTCTTTGATCATCACAATCTTGAACATCTGTGTGATCACTACAACTTTAGCAATGATCCTTATGAGGAAATATTGTGGAAGATCTCCAACCAATTATTGATTTGCCACTACCCACTAAAATTGGCTTCTGTCTTATTTCTTGCCCTAGAATTATATGATTCTTGGACATCACTTACTATTCACTGAATAACCAAAATGGTGAGGTGGCATGGAACATTCTCCATTTCTATACAGGTCTCCCAAGGTGGCTCGTTTGCTTGCATTGTCTGTGGTTAGCATTTTTAATGCTAATAGCCCGAGGTGCCTATCCAAATTCATCTATAGCATGTTTCCTGTGTGCTGCTCACTATTTTGGTATGCAGGGAGTATTTCTTTTAGAAGCAACTGCTTGATTTCCTTTGATATGGCATTATAGAATCTTACCGAGTAAAGCTATTTCATGGATGTTTACAAAAATGTAAATTTTAGCTCTGTCAGGAGGTTCTGTTGAGAATACGTAATTGTGATCTCACAATTCATCATTTAAGAAATCATCCAAATTGAAACAAGCTCCATGCTATATGCTACAACATAAGCAACAGTGTGTACACTGTGCATTTTGATTGCAAAATTTAAATCTGAGGAAAATAACTGATCATGATGTTAAGACTACACTTCAAGCATCATTACAAGTTCATCACATACCTTCAGTGAAGGGGCCACTGGGAGGCCTGGACTGAGCAGTGGGTGGTTGGGAGCAGAGGATGGATAATTTTTCCTATGACTTTTATTTGTTGGCATCATTTTGTTTGCTTCAAAATAGAAGTAAACTCCCATTGTCTACAAATGTGGGAATAAATGAACTGACCTCAAAATTTAATATGCCCTGAAACAGCTACTACAAGCACAGATTTAGCATAAGGGTCAGAGCCTGAGTCTAGTTTATTTAATTAATTCACTAAATAAACTTATATTGATGCCAACTATATACCAAGCTCTGTTATAGGCACTAAGAATAAAATATTGAACCAGTGGACAAAGTCTCTGCTTTTATGAAGGCTTAATATATGATGACAGGGAAGGACTGCTTATTAGTACTGAAGAGTGGGTTTTGTTTTCTCTTTCTTAGCTTGTTTCTGTTTGTTTGGTATTTTTTTCCTGTTTTTGCTTTTATATGGGATCTCATTTTATCCCCAGAACTTGAGCCATAGAACTAATGGGTGCTAAACAGTAATTCTTTAACTGGTGCTAAAGCCGTTCTGTAAAAATCCTGTCATAATTACTGTGGCAGACAACTTCAAGATCAGCAACAAACAAGTGACCACAGGAAATCAGAGTAAACAAACAATGATAGCAGCTCTGGCTTACACAGCAACTTGGAAGTCCTAAAATCTGTCCTTAGAGAGGCATTGGGATTTAATCCAGAGAAATGTACAAAAATGTCTACTGGATAGCCATTGGGGAGAGAGCTGTTATTCAGAATGCTTAGTCCTAAAAACACAGGAGGCCATGGTCTGCAGAAGGGTGTGCTTGATGCCAAGTGTGAGGTCACAGCTTCTAGGAGAGTGACCTGGGTCTTTTTCTCCACAGGTGACGAGTATCACCTCAGTAACTCCTGGGTGAGCAGAGGTGATATTCAAACTCTTTAGCCACTGGTCTCTCCTAGGCACTGATCTCACAGAAACAGGTGTACCTGGCTGTGCTAGACTGGGGAAAGGTGATGGCTGGCTCATGGTGTCCAGGACAGAAAGGGGAGAAGGAGTTAAGAAGAAATGAAAAAATCAGCAGTGCAAAAATTTGGGAGCTTGGGTGGTGGATACCTGCTGGCTGGAACAAGGAGTATTTTGACTAATGTAAGGTGTGGCTGTGGTGCTGAATCTCTGTGTGGGCTGTGGGACATGGAGATAAGGGTCTGGGGCCTGCTTAAATTCAATCCCTTAATATGTCTTTCCCAGGGACCATGATTGTTTTCTAAATACCCCTTAATCCCACTATAGGAAATATCTTCTAATGAACCTTTACTTTTTGAAAAAGTAAAGAATTAACTTTTAGTGATGCAAATAATTTCACATAGGCATATATTTTGAAACATTAGGGATTCTTAAACCAGAGCTAGTCTGGACTACACATTCAATAAGTTACGTTAACATTGAAAGCAAACTATTCTATTTTATTCCCATTCACAGCGAAGGGCTAGGGCAGCTTCGATAAGTGGTTTCAGAAACTAGGTGTGTGCCTTGGGAGACTCAGAGCAGGCTCTATATCTTAGAGGTGTCTTAAATGCTCCAAGCAGGATGCATGGACTCCAGTGAGTGCAAGCACTACCGGGCTGCTCAATGGGACACCTGCTGTGCTGAACGTCTTCCCCTGGCCCTCCCCTCTTCACATTCCGCCACCCACTTGCTGCTCAGAGCTCTGGACAGGGCTCTCACCTTCTGACTTCCAAGATGGCCTTCTCCCACAGGGAGCCTTAGAACTCCTGTGAGGGGTCGGGGGAAGGAGCGAGGCTGGGGGTATTTATCCCCTTGCTGCCTGGCTGTGGAGTCACCTTGAGCTTTTCCCACAGAACTCTTCTGGGGTTGTGGTGGCTGTTCCAACCCTCTGACTCTTCAGGCCTAGGTTGGTCCTGGATCCCAGTTCTCCTGTGGCTTTGCTGCTCTGCGCACACCTTTGTAGAGTGCTATTGTCAAGCTCTTCTCTGCGGACACCCTGCCTGTGGAGACTGCTCAGTCTCCCTACAGAAGTGGAAGCGTGAGCTCTCTCTGCTTCCCCCAGGCTCTGCTGCCTCTGAGGAACAGGGGAGACACTGTGTCTGTCTTTACTGCTGGCTGTACTTTCTTAATTTGCTCTGAGCAAAGTGTTAATACTTTAAGGAGAACTAAGTTCTGGCTCAGGGACTGGTTCTGTGAACAATGTAATACATTCATTTTGGCTTTTCAACCAGGTGAGAAGATGGCCTGTGATACTTATGCTATTGGGTTTAAGAATATCTTTTCTTTTTTGGTTCGTATGTCTTTCGTTTGGTGCTGCAATTGTTGTTAAGATGGTCTCTAGAAAAAGTAGCCTTGAAAAAACTTGTCTGATAGGCAAAAAGTGTCTTTCCCCGCCCTTGCCTTCACACTGCTCACCCCTTCTGCCCTGATTCTGCCTCCGACCTTGTTCTCCCATTTGCCTCAGCCCACCTCAGTGTAACCTGTCAAAGGCTTATTCTCCAGTGACACCTACACAGACGTTGGCTGATCACATTCCACAGCCCCCAAGGGTGTGTCCGTGTTTCATGAGAGCCTCTTATGGTCTAGAATGTCTGGCAGACAAAATGGAGAGATTCTTTTGAGCATAGAGTCTATTCATCAGCTGCTTTTTCTCGTCCTCAGCCTTGATTGTGTTCCCTAGGAAGTGAGTCAGCCTAGCACAGAAGAGGCCAAAGCAGGTCTGCTGGACCCTGCACCCCTCAGTTCTAAAGGATTTGGCAGAATCATTCAGCAGCTCCAGGGGCAAGACTGGGCTGAAGTCTGTGGCACTTTATTAAGGAAAACATTGGGAAACACTGCAGAAACCAGCCCTCTTGTGAAGCCTCTGGCAAGAATGGCCTTCCAGTCAGAACTTAAATTCCTGTCAGCTCCTCTCTCATTTTTGGAAACTAAAACTTTCCCACTTCTTACCTCCTTCAAAACATGCCACATGCAATTGGAAGACATTTACACAGAGGCTTTGGTAAACAAATTATGAAATAAATTTGAAAGAAGAAAATTATTGTTAAAAGGCCTTCTGTGAAAGGGTAGTGTTTTTTTTTGTTTGTTTGTTTGTTTTTATGTTGACATACACTGTTGGTTTATTAATTTTCTCTGCTGAAAATTTAATTCTTTGAAAACACTTAAATTGTTCATACCTGCTGATGGACAACAAAGTATTTTCCGTGCTTTTCTTTTCCAAATAACACTGCTGTGAACGTTCTCTAGCCTGATGCCAGGCACAAATGCAGACATTGGTCGCCCTTTTGTCCTGTCCACCATTACTCCCTTTCTTCCACCTATTTTTCAATGAATCCCTTTCCCTTCCCTACAGCCAAGCCCCCTTCCCTACAGCCAAGCCCCTTTCCTCCACCTAGTGTTTCAATGAATCCCTCTCCCTTCCCTACAGCCAAGCCCAATCCCTTTGGGCTCCTCAACCCTTGTTGCATGACCAGGTCCTTGTTTCTATGACCTGTATTAGGACTGATCACCTTGACTTTACCCCTGTGAACTCTTTCAGGATGAAGCTCTTGTCTCTGCCCTCCAGCTTAGATGGAAAATGACTGGTAAGAGCCCCACTCTGAGTGCCGCAAAGTCTATGGGGCTTATCTTACTTGGACAAGTGCCTTCCCAGATCCCACCTGACCAGACTGTAAGCTCAGAGAGTCAAGGTTATGTGCTCAGCTCATGTGGTATAATTTATAGGTAGTTTTAAAGTTATTCTGTGACTTAGCAAATTACTTTTAGGTGGGAACTGTTTTGTAGACATATTCCAATTAAAGATAGATGATAGATAGATAGATAGACTCCTTGAGAGTGTTCCAATGTGAACATACATACTCATTATACAGGTTGGCCATAAAGTTCATGTGCAATTTAAAATAGTGTACAACTTAAAATCACACATGGACTTTATAGCCACCCTGTATATATTATAATATTTCATGTATAATATGTAGATATAGATACACATGCACACAGGACCCCATGTATATCCACCTGAGTTTTTTTTTATTTTTTATTTTTTTCTTATTTTTTTTTTTTATAGATAAAAATATGCACCATAGATGTGGCCTGACCCATTACCCTCCCTTCACCCAAACCTCCCCCCTCCCTTCCCCTTCCTTGGTCCTTTCCCCATAGTCTTGTGGTATAGTTGGGTTATAGCCTTCATGTGAAAGCTATA
>CAUYPK010120672.1:0-33352 GCA_963574355.1 Loris lydekkerianus
ATGTCTTAACACAATAACTAAGAAAATGCCAGGAAGGCTATGTTAACCAGTGTGATGAAAATATGTCAAATGGTCTATAAAACCAGTGTATGGTGCCCCATGATTGCATTAATGTACACAGCTATGATTTAATAATTAAAAAAAAAAAATAGAACCTAAGAGCTGGAAGGGCACAGAGTCCGTGCCTTTCATATACCTGCACCAAGAAAGAACATGTTTAAAATCATTCCCTGAACAATGACTGTTACAGCAAGCTCAAGCTTACTTCATTTCCAACTGCTGACCAGCTAATGGGTCCACTGACTGGGGAAATTCTAGAACTAGGCACCCTCTAGATGCCCAGGGACAGGCACTATCTCAAGGAAGGCTTGGGTGGTTTGGTGGGAAGCAGCAGTCCCTGAACTAGGAGGAAATCTAAAGAGCTGCATCAGTGTGAGATGCTCAGTATGGGCAACACCCTCACATCCCACCCCTTCTGTTCCCCAACACAAGGGACCCACTTCACCTCCTCCCTTCTCCTTACAAGGACCACAGTGCTGTTCATCTTCTACGAGGACACCTCCTTCCAGGTGGGCACAACTGGACTGCTGGTAACCACAGCCTTGGCTGGGTCCCCAGGATGGGTGACAGTGAGGTCAGAGAAGTCACCATGCTGTGGGGACTGGGGCCCACTTCAAATAAAGGCTAGAAATGGTTCTTCTGGGTGACTTATTCCCCATATAGAGAAAGGCTAAGCCAGCCGAGGCAATCTGCAGTTGGCTTCAAAATCAGCAACGAGGAGGGGGAAAACCTCACAACAAACAGTGGTAACAGAAGGTTTGTGTGGGAAGGTGGTTAAGTTTGGTCTAAAACAAGCAGTGTCTCTGGTAATGAGCTGTTGTTAGGAAATACGCGGCGCCTGTGTGGCTTGCAGCCTTTGGAAGAGCACTGCGCTGCTGCTTCTCCAGGGCTGTATTTTTTTTTTTTTTGGGGGGGGGGGGGTAGACAGGGAAAGGGCAAATTGAGGTGAAGCAAATATCCAACTAAAGCCACCACCATGTGTGCCAGCCACGAAGTCTTAAATCCCAGGTCCACTCTAGTTGGGGTGTGACCTTTGGTACCATACCTACCCCTTCTCTGAATCACAGCTGGCTCACCTGTGAAACAAGGCCACCTAAGGTACCAGCTGAGGTCCCAGGAGGAGACAGATGTCACTCAGAGTGGGTGGCTGAGGAGGGATTCATAAAGGGACTATTTACAATGGGTGTGGCAGGATTATGGGATTCTCGTGAGGACAGTGAAGTACCCAAGGCCGCCTACCACAGGCTGGTAGAAGCAGTCAGTCAGGACCAAACAGGGTGTAGTTAGAAGTCACTTGACAGGAAGTGGGGGTCTTTGCAGAGGAGACCAGCCACTACCAAGCCACACCAGGCAGGAGGAGCTAGGAGTAAATGTCCCGACTTGTGTCTTCTCTCACTTGCCAAGCTCCTCCCAGAGTGTCTCTCCTGCATCCCGACCAGAAGCCAGGCTCCTGGAGGGAAGTGCAGGGTGGGGAAGGGGCCCGGAGGAGCACACAGGGAATAACCAGCACATCCAAATAACTGATGGGCCAACAGGGTTTAAAATGATGTAATAATCATCAATGCCTGCACCCCAAATACTCACTGCCCACTTGATTAGAACACTTGGCATTGACTTATCAAAAGGCACAGTGTAACTTTATTCTCAGGTGGCAAAAGCCAAAATGGAAACAAGAAAAGGTCTCTACTCAGAATGAAAAACAAAATCTTTTTACAAAGTTGACAGATAACATTTATTAAAACATGTCATACAAAATGGCATGGTCTCTTCTATAAGAAGAAAATATTAAACAGTAACATTCAATTAAGTAAAACCATGCTGTACACTGAAGACAGCAATGTATAAAGACAAAACTATCCAACTTTTCCAACACAGGCATAACATTTCACAAAATATCAATAAGATATGCACCTAATGATAATCTGTTTATCATCAAATGGTTTTGTGGCCTAAGAGTCACCTGACTTGCATAAATAAAGTACTTCTCTGGAAGAAACATCGGGGACTTCATAAAAGGAAAGAAGGCAGCAGCAACTAACATGACATAGGCTTCAAGCAAAAAAATGTTATTAAAAAAGGTCACATTTGCAAAATGTGTTCCAGCATTTTCCCATAGGGCACTATCAGTAGAGATATGAAATAAGAAACTTGTACCTTCAAATATGTAAGTAGCGAAGAAAAAAAAAACGAACCGAACCCTGGTTTCACTGAACAAAGTTAGCTACTGATGAAAGCAACTGAAATCACAAAATCAGTGGGGGCTGGGAGTACTATCTCACTGGCTTTCCAGCCTTCCTAAATGACCATGGGCCTTACACAAGCACACCCCTGGGATAGCTGTGATGGCTCCTCCCACCTGCCCAGGGTCTGTAGCACATCCCCTTCCCCAGGGAAAGTGCAGCTTTGCATCCATTTGGCCTCAGCCTCACCACAGCAGCTGGGGGGGGGGGGGGGAGGCGCCGGGCCGCTCTGCAGGGTGCCCTGGGGCCATGCAGCCTTCCCACACAACTGGAGGCCAGCCTATGGTCAGTCCAGTTCAGAAACACCCACAACAACTGAGGGGACCCTTTTGTACAGACTTTTTAAAAGTAGTGGCCAAAAGAGACCAGAGGAAGGGGAGACCTAGAAATGAGAATCAACAGGCTGAGGCCCAGGCACTGGGGGCAGCCACGACACTGGAGGGGCGTCCCTCCTTAGGCAGACACTGACGCCTGTGTCTCCAAGTGGATTATCTAAAATGAAAGGTGTGGTGTAAATGTGAACTTTAAATACCATAGGTGGTGCCTTGAAGCCCTTTCCCACTAGGATTGGTGAAAAACCACAGTTAAGACAAACTAAGGAACAAATACCTTGGTTGTAGGCCATTGACACGATCCCTGAAAGACTGTTTAGAAAATGTTACCCACACTATCCAAACTCAATAGCAAGAATAAAGATGTATTGAGGCTGAGGGGAGACTATCACTCCAACCCAGCGTGGAGAGGGTAAAAAACAGAGCTTATAAAAATTCACTTTTAATATCCAAACTAAAGCAATCCATCCTCCTGCTTCTCTCTGAACATGGCCAGCGTTCTCTAACCAATGAACAACCTGATTTTTGCCAAAATCCCAACTGTCACAAAAAACTTGAAACAGCAGCTATGAGAAACTTATTTTCTAAGCTCTACGTTTAGTAGCTGATGTACATATAAGGGTTTCAATAAAACATACTCTTTTCTTCACAACACATTAAATAGGTCCCAGCACAACTGCTTCTAAAACTTCCACCCAAGGGCTGGCCACCCCTCCTGGTTGAACAAAAGTTCTTCATCATGACTCATGACAAGGGCCCCATGCTGATTTTAGCACAGCTGAAGACCATGATTTTCCCAGGATAGCTTTATTTTACCTCTCAGATTCTTTTCTCCAAATGTCCCAAGGCTCATATGAATATCATCATTAATGGGAAACACATCAAACCTTCCCAACAGGTAGAAAACGTTTTGCTAATACCACAAAAGAGGGCAATCAGCTTTTGGCAGAACAAAATGGCTTCACTGCCTTAGCACTGAAATCAGTAGGAGTCAAAACAATTTCTCCTCCCATGTAATGGGTAAGATTATTCCTAAAACCCATTGGCCTCTCACATGAGAAAAAGAGGAGGAGCAAGTGAGCTTGATTGTACAGTCACCTCTATGTACTTCTGTCAGGTACAAAGGACTGTCAACTGGTGACTTCTCAACACTAAGGAGATGGTATTGATGTGGCAAACAACCAAGAGGTAATATCTAGATTCTAGGTTTAAAAAAACAATATATATATATATATATTTATAATAAAGTTTTAAATACAAAGTGCTTTTTATATATCAAGAATGATACAGTGTTACTGAATAAATCCCTGTTTTGTAACCTTGATAACAAGAGTTAACTGGTAAATAAGTATTTCCTTTCCTCTTTCCAAACAATGTTCAGTAAGTAAACACTTGGTGTTAGGAGCTCGAGAATCAGAGGCTGTTGCCAGCAATGTCTATCACATTAGAGCAAAGCCAAACCTTTAAAACAAAATTTCACCCCAAATCCAAGAAAAATTATTTTTATTTTAAAGAGAAAAAGTTTCTACTTAGAACAGACCAGCAAATTTACGGAAAAGACAGCATACCAATAGCACCCTGTCCTACCCTGGTGATAACCTCAGATGTATTACACAGCTTAAAAGCATTCTGAATATATGCTTTTTTTATTTGCCTAAAAAATCTGACTGATAGCAGAAGAGGTCTCAGGATAGCTGCTTTTCTTTTTATTTGGGAGGGGGGGGCAGTAGGTATAGCCATGTGGACTTGTAACTTTAAGCAGCTTTATCTATAATTTGGGAGTATGAATCTGTGGACTCCTTTTTTCCCCTTTTAAAAACATTCCAGCACTCATAAAGAACTGGCAGGATCAGTTTGGTGAACCTCTCTAAACAGTATCTCCCTTGGTGTCTCAAATGCTTTTCTTCGGCAGTTTTTTCTCCCTCAAGTATAACCTGTCACTCCTAAAATTCTGCTAATCTATAATTCTCACTCTTGACGGTTGTGGTGTCATGGTAGCACTCTATTAATTCCTAAAGTTCACAGGTAATTCTCAGCCATGACTTTTGGCTCCTTCCTATTAACTGTGGTCACTGGCAGCCCTCTTTGGGAAGCACCAAGATCTAAGACAGAGCAACAGCGGCAGTACCCTGGTCAGAGTCTCAGCAGTCTACCAGACACAAAGTAGACCCCGCTGTGTAGATGCTACAATTAAACAAGATTTGAGATAGCAAACCAATTAGAAATACCTATCTCTGGCACCCTAGAGAATTACAATTAGGTACAACTGTTCAAATTCAAAGTTAGTACTAAAATATAAAACTATGCCTTATCAAGAGTTTTGAAATACCATGTGACAATAGTGGCATCTTACAGAAATTGAAGCTTGTACCATAAGCTATTTGTTTCATACTTAGAATGTCACTCTCTTAGCATCGCCATAGTTTTACTTAAAATATCCTTTAGAAAGAATAAAACCAGACAAGAGATCTGCTAATCAATTGCTCATCCTAGGACTCACATTACTTATAACTTTTACGTAAGTAGCATTCCATTCAGTGAAGCAGCTACCAGAACAAATCCACATTACCTAAGTATCTATAGCAAGAGCAAAAAAAATTTCAGCATGACCTTGTAATAATGAGTGATTAATAACTGCTGCCACCTGAAATGGAACTGGTAGGGTGGTATCAATTCCAAGTGCAGGTGTCTAAGTCCACCTGCCTTGACCACGATGGGCCTGAAGGTTTACCTTGCCAGCTGGGCAGTAGGTTAACTTGCCCCCATTACCCATTCTAGGCCAGGACTGGAACATAAAAATTTGAAGAATTAGATTTTTTAATTGGCCTACTTAGAGCTGGTCTTTCAGAAATATCTTCCTTTTTTTTAAGCTTCGCTCATAATAGCAAGTAGCTCACATCATCTGTGCCCAGATTTGCATTAATTACCATAGTTTATTTTTGTGCATGCCACTCAAGGGCCAGATCCTATTTTTAGTTAGCCTCAGTTGTATTCTGCTCAGCCTTTGCAGCTTCGTAGGACTTGGTACAAGAAGTCACATGCCGGTGGAAACTGTCCCTCCACATAAACCTCTTCGCACAGATATTGCACTCATAAGGCTTTATGCCCGTGTGAATTTTCATGTGACCCACGAGATGGTGCTTCATTTTGAATTTCTTACCACAGACACCACAGCCATAAGGCCGAAGACCGAGGTGCATGCTCATGTGCCGATCTCTCTGACTCTTGTGAGTGAAACTTTTCCCACACTGACAAGGATACAGCTTATCGGTGGCTGAGAATCCTAAGTGGGAAGCTTCTTCTTTAATTCCTGTGACCATTTCAATATTCTCACTGTAGCCTGCTGCAAGGACAGCCTCCTGTCTGTGCCCAATTAGATTCCCATCTGACCTCTCTCCAGAAAACTCCTCCATGGAGGAGCCATAGAAATCTACCTGCTCATCGTAATTGCTTTCATCAGCCTGTTCATCAAACTCTGCCTCCACTTTTTTTTCCCCAATGTGAAAGTCCTCTTCCACTCCTGAAGGCTGGACCGAGTGTTCTGTCTGCAGGGTGTTGATGGACTCAGTGACCTGGTGCTCGTCATAGGCTGCATGCACATCCATGCCCTCACAAGCCTGTTCCAAGCGCTCAGGCTTCACGTGGATCCAGCGTTTGTGAGCCATTATGCTGGGCTTGCTGTACATGGGCCGGGTGTAGTGGAACTCGGCACCGTCACTGGCCCCCTCCTCCCCATCCTGGCTTGCCATTTCGGTGCTCAGCCGGTCGTGCTCTGTGGATGAGTTGCTGGGCAAGTATTCGTGCTCTGTGAGCTGAGATGACAGCTCATCCTTGGTGCTCTCCTCTTCGTTCTCTCCATCCCTCAGTTCTTGGGCCTTGGGGAAATCAGTATGACCCCCAGAACTCAGCTCAAAGCTCTCCACCAGGCCATTATAATTACTGCTACTTGGAGACTGGTGGTCACTGCCATGATTTAGCTTCTGACAAAGGACTGTGGGATTTCCCTCTAATACCTCAGTGCATTTGTCTACCACATGCCACATTTGGAGAAAGCTTGCAGCTGTCAAGTAACTAACAATTTCTGGAGCAGGCATTACTAGACGTCCTGTATAAGTGGAAAGGAGGATGTTCTCAAAAACTCTTGGGTTCATCACATCAGGCAAAACAATTCTCCTGCTGTTTTTCAAGAGTACCTGGTCACAAAAGTAGGGTGAACTTGCAGCAAGAACAGCTTTGTGTGCCCGGAAAATGTGGCCTTGGACAACAATGGAGACGTCACATAATTGTCCTTGCTGGCGCTGCTGGTTCAGTTTCTGTAGAATGGTGCTGGAAAAATCAGGAAATTCTACTCGAAAAGAGTTTGTTCCAGGCTCCATTTCATCACAAATCTTGTTTGGTGCTATAAGAGAAAGAAAAATCAGTATTAATTCCAGCCCAAAGAGAAACATATTCCATCCCCTTCTCCATCATTAAGAAAATTAGGGTAAGTTCCAAAGTTTTAAGTCCCTAGTCTGTGGGCACTTGTGGATGAAGGATCTGTCCCTAGAGCAAGGCTTGCAGGTATGAGTGTGTCAACAGCACAAGTCACACCACTCTTCATGAACTCTTCATTTTGCCTCTGCGCAGAGAACAGATTCTACAGTGACTAGATTTGTAAGCTATATAAATCCTCTAAGAAAAAAAGTACTATAAATATTTCTAGTTAAAACAAACATGATACCTATCAAAATGATAGATTTTTTTTTTTTTTTTTAAGAGATGGGGGTCTCCTTATGTTGTCCAGGCTAGAGTGCAGTGCCTATTAACAGGAGTGATCATAGCACACTCCTGGGCTCCAGAGATTCTCCTGCCTCAGCCTCCTGAGTAGCTGGGACTACAGGCATGTGCCACCACACCTGGCTCAAAGTGACAGAATTTTTAAACCTCAGATTCAACTTGTATTTGATAAGTTGTGGTGATGGAGAGAAAACAAAATTATAGGAAGAAGGGAAAGCAAATGCAAAAGTGGGAATGAAATTGGCAATTACAGGACCCGAAAGCCCACCAGGCCAGAGTTTAATGAGGGAGTGGGGGGTAATGGGGCTGAAGTGGGGGCAAGACAACTGTGCCTGTGGGCTTTCAGCTGCTGAGCCCTAAGCAATGCAGGTTTATCTACTGCTGTCACAATTTTAGCCCTTAAGAGCTTCTAATGACATAAAGCAGCATGAAACTGCAAGGTGAAGTATCCTTTCTACCTGGTGGTCTCCAAATTGTCTAAAGAGTTATAGACCAAACAGGATGGTAAGTATTGTCCTGGTACTAAGTAGGCTTATTCAGAAGACAAAGTTACAACAAAGAATACAAGATTAGCTATGCTGTTCCTGTAAATATATTCTGTATGGTAAGGCAAGCATTCGAGGCAATTCCTAACAAAAGCACTCAAGACCAGCCCTGCTAAAAATCCTCTCATGCCCCATAATTCCATGGCAAATTAAAGCAAACAAAAACACAAAAATGATATATCAATACTATTGGCCTCCTTGCTCTAATACTATTAAATATCTTACTAAATATCAACATTTCTAAATATGACATAAAAAAAAAAAAATAACCAGACAACCCAAACATACTACAAGTCACCTTTCAGGAACAGGGAGAGATGATGAGAAGAAACTAATGTTTCTTGAGTAATTATTATATGCAGGGACCATACACTTTTTTTCACTTAATCTTTATAATTACTCCTCTTGATATTCTTAGTTTAGCTATCTTAAGTAACTTTCCCAAGGTTAAAAGCTAGTTGTTATTAAGTTGGGATGTGAACCCAGGTCTGTATGACTCCAAGTCTATGCTATTTTTTCCTATCACATCACTCTGCCTCCTCTAAGATGCTAAAATCCCAAATTGGTCATTAATAGTTCAAAAAGGTAAGACAGTGTCTTCAGAATGAAGTATTAATTCATGGTTTTATACATCTTAAAACATTCCATAGTAATTTAAAACAAAAACAGACCATGAAATAAACTATTTAGGTATTTGTAGTTTCAAAAGGAAAAGTTAACTATACAAATGAATAGACTACAAGTATGAATATTCTGAGAACTACATCTGGGTGAATAGACTCTATGGATCTCACCACTGTAGAATTCTGTTCTTAGCTACATGAAAAAAGGGCCAGGATGAGGGAGGACGATTATACATACATATGAAAAAAATTATAGAAAGGTGTAAAAAAAAAAAAACCCAAACTCTCTATCATTTATTCCTAGTCTTCCCCATAGGAAGTCACCATTAAACTCCTGAATGTATTTCTAGAAGCTTCTCTATGCATATATCAAAATAAATCATATATCTTCTTTAAAAATCCCTACTCAAATGGATTCATTACCTACATTTTATTCTACAGTTAGTTTCTGTCACTTAATTTATCTTGGAGATCTTCCCACATTAGCCTAAAAAGAGCTAACTCATTCTGTTTAATGGCCACGTAGCTTCCTATTATATGGGTGTATCATAATTTAAGTGATTCTCTTCTTATAGAATTTCAGTAGGCTAGGGTTTTGAAATTATAAGCAATACTGCAATGGTTATCTTTGCATACCTTTGGAAATATCTATAGGATAATTTCTACCAGTGGAATTGCAATTGTTGGGGTAAAGAGCCATTAGACATTCTGATCTATATTAGGAAACCATTTGCCAGAAAGTTTGCCCTAAGTCTCACCCTGACCAACTGTAAATGAGAGTGTCTACTTCCCACACCCTTAGGAAGACGGAATGTCGTTAAACAAGGGAAAAAGTGTGCAAATCTCCTAAGTGATGTGATTCATTGCTGTTTTGATCTGCATTTCCTTAATTATGAATGAGGCTTATACTCAGTATTCATGTTTGCTGGTTATTTGTGGGATTTTTCCTATAAATTAGTCACATTCTTAGCTCAAATAAATTGGGCAATTAATCTTATTGATTTGCAGATTTTTTTGCAAATTCAGATAAATACCTTTATCTTATGTTGCAATTTTTTTTTTTCCAGTTAGCTGACTTCATAAAATTTTTTGCCATAGTGTGATTTATATAAAATAACCATTCTCTGCTTTTTTGGCCCTGGAGTTTTGTGTGAAACATAGAAGGGCATTCTTAATTCCAAAATTATTTTTAAAAATAAAAATAATTATTTAGGTTTTTATCCTGGTACCATTTAAAAAATGAACATTTAAATCTGTAATGCATGGGCTATATTTCAGCATAAAGAGTAAGGTTAGGACTTAGCCCTTTTGCCTCCAAAATGGCTAGCCTATTTTTCTAACATCATTCATTGAATAACCAATGCTCTACAAAAATAAATGCCATAAGTGAGATTATGAAAAATGTTGGAGCAGGAAGCTCCATGGTTGGTCCCTCCACTAACACAACCAGGAAGCTAGAAGAACAGTAAGAATCACTATTTCAGAACCCTGGAAGCTGGTCCTGGCAAGCTGGTCCTCGCACTCCTAGCAAGAGTGCTGGAGGAAGGGAAGAGACTGCTGACCCTCAGAAGAGGGCAGCATCTGCAACCTCCCAACCCCCAAGGTCACAAGCAGGCTGCATAGACAGCAGAAAAGAAAGTTCAGTGACTACACCCAACAAGGAATACAGACTTTGCATAATACTTTGAGAAGTCATTACATAAACAGACAACTGTAGTCTCAACAAGTAACAAAAACAATCCCTGAGGAGGGGGAGAATCTGAGTTACCAAAATATAATACTCAAAATGTCCAAGTCTCAACAAAAAATTTAAAGCATATATAGAAAAAGGAATATATGGTGCATTCAGGAAAAAGAATTAGAAATTGTCCTGAGCACACTCAGGCATTGGAATTACTATTTAAAATATGTCCAAAGAACTAAAAAAAATTATGCACAAGAATAAAGAAAATCAGGAAAACAATGTCAATAAAGGGATAGAAATTATTAAAAGGAGCAAACAGAAATTCTAGAGCTGAAAGGCATAATAGCTGTGTTATGGGCTAAATTATACCCCCTTCCTCAATTCACATGTTGAAGCCCTAATGTCTAGTACATCAGAGTTTGACTTACTTGGAAATAGGGTCTTTTAAGAGGTGATTATATTAAAATGAGGCTGTTTTGGTGGGCCCTAACACTATATGACTAGTGCCCTTATAAGATGAAATCTGGACACACACAGAGTTATCAGGGATGTCTACAATCAAAGAAAAGATCCTGTAAGGACCTGGTGAAGAGGAGGCCATGTGCAAGCCCAAGGAATAAGGCCACAGGAGAAACTAAACCTGCTGATACCTGACATTGAACTGCTAGCCTTCAGAACAGGGCGAAAATAAACTTCCATCATTTAACTAACATAATCTGAAATTAAAAATTTACAAGAAGGGGCGGTGCCCATAGCTCAGTTGGCAGGGTGCCGGCCACATACACCAAAGCTGGAGGATTCAAATCCAGCCCAGGCCAGCTAAAGCAACAATAACAACTGCAACACACACACAAAAAATAGCCGAGCGTTGTGGCAGGTGCCTATAGTCCCAGCTACTTGGGAGGCTGAGGCAAGAGAATTGCTTATGCCCAACAGTTTGAGGATGCTGTGAGCTGTGACACTACAGCACTCTACAGAGGGCATAGCTTGAGACTCTGTCTCCAAAAAAAAAATTACAAGAGGGTTTCAATGGCACATTTGAGCAGACAGAAGAAAAAAAAAATCAACAAAGTCAAAGGAGTTAAAATTCAGTCTGAGGAGTAGAAAGAATGAAGAAAAATGAACATAAGCTGATATTGTGGGCTGACATCAAACATAGACATCCTAAGAGTCCTACAAGTGGAAGAGACACAGAAAGGAACTGAAAGAATATTTGAAGAAATAATGGGCAAAACTTGTAAAATTTGATTAAGTATATGAATCTACATATCCAAGAAACTCAACAAATTCCATGGAGGATAAAGTTAAAGAGATCCACACCGAGACAAGTTACAGACCAACTGCAGAAAGCCAAAGAGAATCTTGAGAACAGCAAGACGTCAGAAACCAGAGGCCAAAAGACAATAGGAAAACGTATTTTACCCCCTCCACCCACACACACAAAAAATCTGTCAGCCAAGATTTCTGTCCCTGGCAAAACTATACTTTCAAAATTGAAGTTGAGAAATTAAGACATTCCCAGATAAACCAAAGCTAAGGATGCTCATCTATAACAGACCTGCCCTACAAGAAATACTAAAGCGATCCTTTACA
The DNA here is from genome assembly GCA_963574355.1 of Loris lydekkerianus. Classification (NCBI taxonomy): domain Eukaryota; kingdom Metazoa; phylum Chordata; class Mammalia; order Primates; family Lorisidae; genus Loris; species Loris lydekkerianus. The sequence goes on from CAUYPK010120672.1 coordinate 11,854, forward strand.
GTGAGATGAAAGAATTACTCGAACAAAATCTGAAGCCATATTAAAATAATGAAGGTTACTGGTAAAGGTTAACTACATAGTTAAATATAAAAGCCATTATTACTGTACTTTTGCTTTATAACTCTTTTCCTTATATAATTTAAAAGGCAAATGCATAAAATAGTAATTCTATGTTAATAGGTATACAATATATAAAGATGTAATCTGTGACAGTAGCAACATGAAGACTGAGGATAGGAGATATACAGGAGCAGTGCTGAACTGAAACTAAGTCGGTATTATTCAAGCTAGGTTATTATGAGTTTAGAATGTTATTAATAATTAGGCAGTGCCTATGGCTCAGTCAGTAGGGAACCAGCTCCATATACCGAGGGTGGCCTTCATCATTAAGTTCAATCATTTTTAGCTTTTGATTTAAAATGAGAGATGTGTGACTCTTCCCTTCACTTGACACCTCAAGGCAACTGCAGGGTTATTAACTGGTCTAATTTCAGTATGGTTGTGTCTCAAAAAATAGGGAGGCCTGAGAAGAGGGAGAGAGACAGGGGATTAGCTGGTTGGTGGAGCAGTCAGAATATTTATTGACTTAAGTTTTCAGTTTAATACGGGTGTGGTTCATGGTGCCTCAACATAATTACAATAGTTAACATTAGAGATCATTGATTACAAATCTCCATGGCAGATATAACAATAATGAAGAGAATGAAATATTGTGAGAATGACACAGAGACACAAAGTGAGCACACGGTGCTGGAAGGTGGTGCTGACAGACTGCCTTGACGCAAGCGTTAATCTGTAAAAAATGCAATTATCTACAAAACACAAAACAAGGCATGCCTGTATAGAACATGCCACCCAACAAGTGCGCATGGGACATAATCCAGGACAATATGTTAGACAACGAGACATCCTAATACACTTAAAAAGACTGCAATCATACGAGTATTTTTCTAACCACAATGAAATGTTACTAGAAATCAGTAACAGAAGGAAAACTGAGTAACATGAAAATTAAGCAATATTCTTAAATGATCAATAGATCAGAGGAGAAATCATGAGGGAATCAGAAGATACTTTGAGACAAATATTAATACACTTTATGGGAAGCAGCAAACACATGTACCAAAGGAAGAAGCAAAAGCAGTGCTTAGAGAGAAATTTATAGCTGTAAATATTACATTAAAAAAGAAGAAAGATCTCAAATCAATAACCTGACTGTATACTTAATGACAAAGGAGAAGGGCAAACTAAACCCAAAACTACCCAAAAGATGAAAACAAGATTAGAAAAGAGATAAACTAAACAGAAACAGAGAAAAAGCAATGAAAGTAGAAACTGATTCTTTAACAAGATAAAACTGACAAGTCTTTAAAGATATTTACTAAGAAAAAACTGAAACAGTGAAAAAGGAGTCATTACTGACTTGACAGAAATAAAGAGGACCACAGGAAGATACTACAAAAAGCGTAAACCAAGAAACTAGGTAACCTTAATGAAATGGATAAAACTGACCAAAAATGTGTTCTGAGAAGAAATATTATTATAGAAAATCAGAATAGACCCCAAACTAGTAAGGAGATCAAACCTCTCAACAAAGACAGATCCCAGCTTGATGGCTTCACTGGTGAATTCTACCAAACATTTAAGGAAGAACACATACCAATCTTTCTCAAACTTTTCCAAAAAGCTAAAGTGGACAGAACAGACACATTCTAACTAACCCGTTCTGTGAGGCCAGCAAATGCTCTAATAACCAAAGTCAGACAAAAACTCTGAAAAAAAGAAAACTATAGACCAACATCCTTTGTGAATACTGGTGCAAATATCAACAAAATACTACCAAACCAAAATCAGCAGCATGTTAAAAGGATTACTACAGGGTAGGTGTGTGGCTCACACCTATAATCCTAGCACACTGGGAGGCTGAGGTGGGTGGACTGCTTGAGCTCATGCGTTTGAGAACAGCCTGAGCAAAAGTGAGATCCCGTTTCTACTAAAACAGGAAAACTGAGGCAAAAGGATCACTTAAGCCCAACAGTTGGAGGTTGCTGTGAGCTAAGACACTACAGCACTCTATCCAGGTTGAAAGCTTGGATAGAGACTCTGTCTCCAAAAAAAAAAAAAAAAAAAAAAGGGATTACTACATACCATTACCAAGTGAAATTTATTCTTAGAATGCAAGGATGGTTCAAATTATGAAAATCAATGCAATATACCTCTTTAACAGAATGAAGTAAAAGCAAAAAACTAAATAATTATCTCAATTGATGCAGAAAAAGCATCTGACAAAATTCAACACCCTCTTCATGATAAAAACACTCAAGAAACTCAACATAATAAAAGTCATATATTAAAAACTCACAAATAATATCATACTCAATGGTAAAAGTATTAAACCTTGTCCCCTAAAATTAGGAACAAGACAAAGATGCTCATTTTTGCCATGTCTATTGAACATACCATTAGAGATTCAAGCCAGAGCAGCAAAGCAAGAAATAAAAGGCATTTAACCTGGAAAGGAAAAATAATTTGTTTGCAAATCACATAATTATATATAGAATAGCCTAAAGATTCTGCATAAAACTATTTGAATAAATTCAACATAGAGCAGTATACGACACCAACACACAATAATCAGTCGCATTTTTATACACTAACAATGAACAACCCGAATGGGAAATTAAGAAAACAATTCCATTTCCAATAGCATCAGAAAGAACAAAATACTTAGGAATTAACCAAGGAGGTGAAAGACTTGTGTACTGATAATTACAAAACATTGCTATAAGAAATTAAAGACACGAATAGACAGTGTGTGTTCATGGATTGGAAGACTCAACACTGTTAAGATAATACTACTAGGCAAACCAATATACAGATTCAACACAAGCCCTATCAAAAAACCTCTGCCTTTAATTTTAGGTGAATGTGGCATTTATGCATAGTCCCTGACTCTGGTAACATACGCAAAGCTTAAATATCTATAGGTTTTCCTGCTATGTATCAATACTTACAAACTCACAGGTAGTTGTAATGTACATTAAGAACACAGCTACTGTTTCAGTTGTATAGAAGAAGTCTATAGAGGTAATTAACTCACTAAAAAAAACTCCATAAACCACTATATGGAAGGTACTGTGGGGAACCTCAAAGACAATCAAGGAATGTCACTGTCCTTCGAGAATTTATAATCCGGTAGAAGAATGAAAACCATACATTTAGCCCTGTTATTCAAGAAAAATCTTGATGAAAGTATCATATGAGAATTACAAACCTAGGAGGAATTCAGAGAAGGAGATCTGGTTTATGTCTTATCACTATAAATTTTGGGTGTCACCAGGGTAAGATAATGACCTGAGGATAGGTATATAATCCTTTCCATCTACCACATATTGATTAAAGTAATCTAAGAAATATGGAGAAATTGGCCTGAGTCCCGGAACCCAGGAATAGTGTTACCTACATGCCACAAAAATTAAAGATATAGTGGATAAAGTGAATCAGTAACAACTTTCACTTGAAAAGCCCAGAGCAAAAAGCCAGGGTGGGCTTTGGGTCAAACAGGACCTGAAGATTGGCAACATTCAGAGGTGAGTGGTATTAGGACGCCAAAGGCTATACATTGCCTCAGTGAAGGGGGGGAGGACCTTAATATCCAAGAGGGGGGCCTGGGTGCCCTAAGGAGGTGGCAAACACACAGCCATCATCTGCCAGCTGGGCCAAAGAGACAACAGAGGTTCTTAGTATCACAATTTTACCAACACCAAAGAAAGCACACAAAACCGAGAGCTGAAGGCCTACCCTCCTTCCCCTACCACTCCACTCAAACTGACCCCTACATCCCTACATCCAACTTAAGAACTAAAAGTCGGTTCTAACAATATTCAGCTATATAGCAAGGGACCCTAAAATAATCTACCTACAAAGGGGCAAAATTTAAGACCTGAACAAAATGTTTCCCTCTCATGAATAAACAGAATGAAACCAAAATGGGTTTTGTAAATAGATTCTACAATGTCAAAAAAGAAAAATATGGCAAGGAATGGTCAAAGACTATATTTCAGACACTGCTTTTTAAACTGATGATTTCTACAAACTTCATGAAACATGGTATAAATAAAGTATAAGGAAGATAAGACAAATGGCAGAATGACACAGGAAAAAGACCTGACTGAATTAAAGATAGGAAATAAGGAAACTAATAGAACAGAAATTTACAGAGGCAATAAGAAGCAGAATTACAACTGCAGAAAATGAAATCAGTAATATGGAAGGCACTCTGGGGAACTTCTAAATTTGGGAAAATAAAAATATGAACGCAGTGAGAGAAAAGGCAGTAGAGTAGAACAGAGAATAGAGATCAATGTACAGCTAGTTAATGTCCTTGAGAGAAAGAACCAAACAAATGGAGTAGGTGAAATAATCAAAATATTTAAATGAAGAAGATTTCCCTGAGTGGGAAATCGTGACTATTCAGAAGAGTCCTGCCTTAGTAGTGGGGACAAACTAATTCCAGACAAAATGCAGTTCTGGTCCTGCCAAACAAAGCTTAAAAACAATCCTCAAACTGTTTCCAACTTAATTATGTTCCAGAATGAAGCTTGAGAACATTTACATAATATAAAAATATCCAGCACCAAACAAGGTAAAATTCATATCTGACGTCCAATAAAAAAAAAAAAAAAATCACCACGCATGCCAAAAAGCAGAATATAACTCATAATACTGAGGGGGCCGGGGATGTGTGTAAGAAATCAATCAATCATCCAGAAGACAGAAATTTATACAATTGGAAGGCAATTCTATATTCGGTAGGCTCAAGAATATAAAGGAAAAGGGCGGGGTGTGGTGGCTTATGCTTGTAATTCCAGCACTCTGGGAGGCCAAGGTGGGTGGATCGCTTGAGCTCACGAGTTCGAGACCAGCCTGAGCTAGAGCGAGATCCCATCTCTAAAAGTAGCTGGCCACTGTGGTGGGCACCTGTAGTCCCAGCTACTCCGGAGGCAGAGACAAGAGAATTGCTTGAGCCCAAGAGTTTGATGTTGCTGTGAGCTATGACGCTATAGTACTCTACCAGGGGCAACAAAGTGAGACTTTGCCTCAAAAAAAAAAAAAAAAAAGGAAAGATTAAACATAGTAGGCAGAGACAGGAAGGCTACTGAAAATCAACCAACCAACCAGAGACCTACACAGAACAGATAGAGATTCAAAACACCCGTGGGTGCATACAAGCATGCAAGCACACACACAGAATTAACACTGCAGAAGATCAATGAATTGAAAAGATAGCAACAGAAACCACCCCAACTAAAACACAGAGGGGAGAAAAAGGAAAAAAACAAACAAACAAAAAAACACAGAAAGAAAAGAGTCAAGAGACAACTAAGAGATGCCTAATACACATGTAATATGGGGGGGGGGGGACAGAAAATTATGTCACAAGCTATGAGACATGTGAAAACTATTTATGTTATATGTGTATATGAAGGCAATAGGCAAAACTTTTCCAAATTTAATAAAAACTACAACTTCACAGACCCAAGCAGCTCAACCCTAAGCACAAGAAACAAGAAAAAAAATGACATCAAGGCACATCATAATCAGATCACTTAAAAGTGATAAAGAGAAAAATCTGAAAAACAACCATAGAAAAAAGACCCTGGTGTACAGAGGTCTTAGAAGCAATGTGAGTCAGGAGATAGTAGATCAACATTTTTAAGTACTAAAAGAAAAAAACGAAAACAAAACTATAAACCTGTAATTCTATACCTGATGAAAATATCTTTCAAAATGAAGACAAAATATTTTTTTTTAAGACACAGAAAAGTTGAAAGCATTTATCACCAAAACGGTGAAAAGTAAAAAGAACAGGGACATGAAAACAAAAATAAGTCAAGCAACACAATACTAATATCAAAGTAAAATTCAGTGTAGAAAGCAGTGAAGGGAGATGGAACTTTATTGTTAACTGATGAATTCTATAATTAACTGTTTGGGTTTTCCTTGTGAAGTTTTATGTGTTGAATGTACAATGTTAGAAAAAAAAACTAAAAGAAATGAAGTTATAATAAGAAATATAAATATCCCTCTTTTAATCCTTAATAAATCAAAGCGGCAAAGGATAATAAGGATCTATAGGTTTAGATAGCTATCATTAGTAAAGATAATTTGATGGAAACACGTCAACTTCTGTATTTACAAATAATACTCCTTCTTTTCTAGTGTCTATAGGACATTTACAAAAATGACCATGGAAGTGGCCACAGATCAACAGATTCCCCAAAGAAGAAATGCACAGGGCACATTTGATTACACAATGTAATTACACAATGTGATTATGCGAAGTGATAAAACGAGAAACAATAAAAGTAGAGGGAGGAGAAGGGGCCAAGGTAATAAGGTAGAAGAAAATTCACTAATTAACTTTCCATAAAACCCTAGCATTATAACTGGACAGGGAAATACTACAAGCCAAACTCATTAGCAGAAAAAAAAAAATCATAAATCACATTCTGGTTTGTTTACTTTAATCTCTTTTGAGTTTAGTGTATCCTAAGTGTGAGGCATTGAAGTAACTGAGTTACTGGTCCAATCACCCTGTGGACAAGATCCTAAACTAAAATTACCATCAGAAAGCCATTTCCCAAGATCTCCCTTGGCTCTCCTTTAGTGAAGACTAATCCTGGTGACACACAGATCATCTGTGCTTCCCTCTACAATGACAGGGAGCAGTGGGAGATAAACCTGGAAAGGCCAAAGGAGAAGTGGACACTGTAGGAAGCACGGAAAACTTTTGAGTGACATGCTCAAAACACAGGAAGGTTAATCTGTAGATGTACTAAAGCAGGAAAAAGTCCGAAGTACAGGTAGTCCCAGGTTACTAATGAGACCAGATAGGTTCTGTAGATTTGTTCTTAAGTTAAATTTGTATATAAGCTGCAACAGGTACATTTACCTATTACCTAGAGACAGTCCTCGTTAAATAAGTGCAAGTCATATGTCAGTCAGATGCTTGTAACTTGGGGACTTAATGGGTATGGAAAATAGAGAGGTAGGATTAATGAGACTGACAGAATTGGTAGGCAGGAAGATGCCTAAGTAATGCAAGGCACAAATGATACCATCAAGGTGAATAAACAACTCACAGAATGGAAGAAAATATCTGCAGATCTTATAAACAAATGGGTGACTTGCACCAGAATCCTAAAGAACTCTTATAATTCAGTAATAAAAAGAAAAATAACCCAAAATGAACAAAGGATTTGAATAGACATTTCTCCAAAGAAATATAAATAATCAATAACATATGAAAATCACTCAGTATCATTAGTTAGGGAAATGCAAATCAAAACCACAAAATATCCCTTCTCACTTCTAGAATGGCTATAAATATGACAGATGATAATGAGTGTCAATTAGGATGTATAGGGTTAGAATGCTATACATTGCTGGTGGGCATGTAAATGGTACACAAACTGCTATGGATAAAAGTTTGGCAGTTCTTAAAAAAGTTAAACATAGGCTCGGCACCTGTATTTCAAGTGGCTAAGGTGCCAGCCACGTGCACCAGAGCTGACGGGTTTGAATCCAGCCCGGGCCTGCCAAACAACAATGACAACTACAACCAAAAAATAGCCAGGCATTGTGGCAGGCACCTGTAGTCCCAGCTATTTGGGAGGCTGAGGCAAGAGAATCGCTTAAGCCCAGAAGTTGCTGTGAATTGTGATGCCACAGTAGTCTACCCAGGGCGACAGCTTAAGGCTCTATCTCAAAAAAAAAAAAAAAAAAAAAAAGTTAAACACAGAGTTATCGTGTAACCTAGCAATTCTACTCCCAGATATACCCAAGAGAAATAAAAACATGACCTCCACACATATACATGAATGTTCCTAATAGCATTATTCATAAAAGCCAAAAAGTGGAAACAACCATAATGTCCATCAACTGATAAATGAATAAACAAAATGTGGTATATCCACAGAATGCAATATTTAGCAATAAAAAAAGAATGAAGTACTACTGATAGATGTGACAACATGGCTGCCACTTAAAAACATTACACCAAAGGAAGCCAGACCACAAGGGCTTTATCTTGTATGATTTCATTTAAGTAAAATGTCCAGTATAGACAAATCAAAAGAGATAGAAAGTAGACTTGCAGCTGCCAGAAATCAGGGGTGAAAAAAAAAGGAAGTGACTGCTAATTTGGTTTCTTTAGGGAGGACAAAGGTTCTAAATCTAGGTGATGATAGTGAGTATACAAACCTGTGAATACACTAAAAAACTCTTTATTGCTTCTGAATTATGTCTCTGTAATGGTATTCAAAATAGAGTGGGCAGGCACGGTGGATCACCCCTGCAATCCCAGCACTTTGGGAGGCTGAGATGGGAGGATCACGTAAAACCAGAAGTTTAAAACCAGCAACACAATGAGATGATCCCATCTCTAAAAGAAAACAAAACAAAAACCCAGGTATGGTGGCACACACCTGTAGTCTACCAAGCTACTAAGGAGACTAAGGTAGGAGGATGACTTAAGCCCAAGAGTTTGAGACGGCAGTGAACTATGATGATACCACTGCATTCTAGCCCAGGCAACAGAGAGAGACCTTGTATCAATATAAATAAGTGAAAAAATAAAAAGTAAAAAATAGAGTAATGTAAGTAAACTGAGGTACCAATGCCAACCTTGAAGTTTCACCACTGGGAAAAATGTATAGGGAAGTGACTAGGAAAATGTCATAATTAATAGGAATAATAATGGAACTACCTATTAAACACATATATACAAATATATGTCACATCTCATTTCTGACACAACTTATCAGGGCCCAAGACTGGCCAGGTCTCAGACCCAGCTTAACTAGGTTCTGGACACAGACCGCTAAGTTACCTTGCTCAGATGTGTTAGGTGCATAAAGGCTATCTACTTTAGCTGGAGAGAGAGTGTGTCTTAGAGTGAGTAAAGCAGTCTTCTTAGAATAGATAGATCTTAGTCTTTAGTAGAGCTTGGTAATCTTCAGCAGAGAGACGCCGTGCTGGCATTCTGCAGGCAGGAGAGGAGACAGAGTCAGAGTGAGTGAGTCCGTGATAGAATGCGCATGCTCCTGACTGCCTTCTCTGCCAGCCTAATATACAGTCGTGCCGCTCAACGCCACAGGTGTAGAGACTGCCAATTCACCTCTGCTCTCATCTCGTGAGCTCTCACGCTTGCCAGGAGAGCTAAATTCCTCTCCATGCCCTTTCCACCAAGATGTTCCAGTGAGCTATACAGGTATTTCTTATAACTCTCTCTCCTCCTAGCCATAGGCTATATGGGCTGCTACAACTATTTATTAAACACATATATACAAATATATAAAGTGTGTATGTATATAAATACATAAAGCACTTTACATATTCTATCTCATTTAATACTTACAACAACCCGCTTGATAGGTATATTTTTATTTCCATTGTATAGATAGGAAATAGACCAAAAAACTAAGTAACCTGCCTAAAGTTACTGGTATATAATTAGTAAGTAGTGAAACTGGGATTTAAATTCAAAGCACTTGTTTAAGCGCATTATAATCTGATAAATGGGATGGTAGGGAAAATGAAAGTGAATGCCATTTTTACAAATAACCTAAATCATTTATTATATACACTCATTTATAAATTCTAGGGCATTCATCATCCTCAAACTTAATAAGGTTAATAGAAATTTTATATGTCACCTTGCACATAATAGTACTTCTTTTTAAACCCAATATCAACACTTCTAAAATAAACACAATTCCAGCTCATTCCCATGTTCATGCTTCATGTAAGCTACCTGGCTTTTTAAAGATGAAGTACAACATATTGAAGAAACCCTGAACTAGATGACCTCTAAGATTCCTCCAATTTTAATGAGCATAATAGTAGCTGCTATTTATTATTCAGTTGAAGAACTGTATGTCAAATTTTATACACTATTTAAACACAGAAACATCTTAAACACAAATGACAGCAATATAATAGGGAAACAGATCCACCAGCTACTTATCTTAAAAGTCTTCCAGAGATCTTTTTAATCAGAGCATATGGAAATTTGCATGCTTACTGCAGAAAACACATCTAAACGTAGTAAATGTTGCTTCAGTAATTTTAAGTCTGGTACAAAGACACTAAAATACCAATAGTCCATGCCTACCACAATTATATTTTTAATGGATCTCACTTTGTTGTCCAGGCTGATATCAAACTCCTGGCCCCAAGTGATCCTTCAGTCTGAGCCTCTCAAGTAGCTGGAACTACAGGTGCAAGCCACCACAGCCTCCAAAATTCTTTATGTTAATCAAATGCTGACAGTACACAAAGTACAAATATGTAAACACGAGTCTTTCAACACCCCTGTATCATCATATTCTGTTTAAAGACAAGTGAACTCAGACAAAAAGATCAGCCCAAGGTTACACATCTCACAAGTGGTACGTGAGGATTCAAACAGAAGTGTAATTCCAAATCTATTATTTTTTTAAGTTAAAAAAAAAAAAAAAAACTTTGCAGAAAAATTTCTCTAAAATTAAATGCTCTATCAGAGCAAAGTAAGGTAGTGACCGGCCTTAAAATGAGTAACATCTCTTCTTTAGAAGAGAAGAAGTAAAAAAATCTTTTGGTCTAGAGCAGTGATTTTCAACCGATGTGCCATGAGAGAATCTCAGGTGTACCACAAAAATTTTTAAAGATTATTAAATATTTTCAAAGTTCAAAGCACAGTAAGTATATTGTTTTTCTTACTCTTTTTTTGATCAACATAATTTAAGTGTGCTGTGGAAGTTTAACTACAGGTTCAAGTGTGCTGTGAAATAAAAAAGGTTGAAAAACATCAATCTAGAGCAATGGTTCTTAACCTTCCTAATGCCGCGACCCTTTAGTACATTTCCTCATGTTGTGGTGACCCCTAACCATAAAATTATTTTCATTGCTACTTAATAACTAATTTTGCTACTGTTATGAATCGCAATGTAAATATCTGATATGCAGGATGTATTTTCATTGTTACAAAGAGGTCATGACCCACGGGTTGAGAACTGCTGGTCTAGCTAACCCTGATAAATGATTATAGTAAATAATTTTTTTAATTATATTGCGAGCAAGTCTATAGCTTACCTAATGCAAAGCTGTGTTCCTGGGATAAAATTCCTTATGCCATGGCCATCAAAGAGCAATATGAATGAATGAGGAAGAGGGACTCATTTCGACTTTGCTTCAAATTAAAATCACAATGACTTCTGAAAGGAAAAATCATGGTAAAAATTTAAGAGATGCTTGTGCCTCACTAATAATTTATGTATATGTTAGTAGGAGAAAGAAGTCAATTTTGGTTTTACTAATTTTCACTCTGGAACTGCTTAGCTCCTGTCTTTGTATTTTTTAAGTAAACTTTTTATTTTATAATAATTTTGGAGTTACAGGAAAGTTGCAAAGACAGGGAGTTCCCATATACTTTCTAACCCAGTTTCCTTCAGTGTTAACATCTCACATTACTATGATACATTAATTAAAACTAGGGAACCAACATGGTCAATGACAATGCAGTTTTGCAGAATTAAAATATCCTTTGGAAAGGTACTTTTGGTCTCCTGCCCTTTGTCAATCAACATCCTATATTTTTTCTTAATTGGAACACTTTGGCCAAATAACTTAATAAAATCTACTTTAAGATTTTTAAAAAACAAGCCACCTACTTTATGAAGTTTGATTCTTTACTGCTTTCAATTTTAAGCCACAGCTGAATGTTTTACTTAAAAATTTAAAGGGCAAACATTCCCTTGTGGTAAACTCTGAGATTTAAAAGAAAAGATATTGTTCTAACCCTCTACTTATCAGTCATCCTGCCATTATACTTCAATAAAGTCAAGAAAATGTTTTAAAATGCTTCTTCGTATACATTCGAATTTCAGGATCAGAAGCTCAAATCAAGAAAGAAGAAGGCAGAAACAGTGCTCATTTCATGAAATTAACTATTATACATACCAAAAGATTTTTTTCCCTCAATATATTTCAAATAGGACAAAAGTATCTTCTATTCTAATTGCCAATATAAACAAAGAAAAAAGGAAAAGTTCATGAAAATGATAGAGTCTAGTAATTGATTTTAAGGCACACATATTTTTTCCCATTTTAATATTTCAGAAATTAGGACATGATCGCCAGGTGGTAGTTATAATAATTGTCACTGCCTGAGACAATACTAGAGCACTCTTAAGAGCTTCATCACTGTTGTTTTTTAATCAGTGTTTTTCATGGCTTAATGAATGACAATGGTGGAAAAACCATGGACACAACTCTGAATTGAAAAGTATACAGAAGAGTAGGATTTGAAATGTTAAGAAATGTAAAGAGGGTGGCACCTGTGGCTCAAAGGAGTAGGGCGTCAGCCCCATATGCCAGAGGTGGCGGGTTCAAACACAGCTCTGGCCAAAAATTGCAAAAAATAAAAATAAAAATAAAAATAAATAAATAAAATAAAAATAAAGAAAAAAAAAAAAGAAATTTAAAGAACACTTTAACTAATTTATTCTTCCTTATTTTTCCTTCCTATATATACATCAGAATATATAGATATGAGTTTTTAAATGTCTAAAAGTGTTTTCAATAAGAATAAAATAAAAAGTCTAAAAGCTAAGAAAGCATTCTATTATTGCTCAGTTGCTTATGTTTTTCCTCTTCCTTGATGAAACGTAAAATAATTGATGGCATCTAGGATTCAATGAAATATGGTAGTACTTCAGTTGCTATATCAGTCTGCCTTTAAAGTAGCTTAAGAAGCTTAAAGGCAAACTGAGAGTCTGGATAGGAGAATGTAAAACAAAAACAAAGGCGCAAGAAAGACTGCATTACGATAATAAAAGGGCTACTTTTCCAATCTTCCAAACTTCTCCATATGAAGAGTAAAATCATTCTTAAGTTTCCTACTTATGCAGCAGATTCTTGCACTGACTCCAAGAAAGGTGGAGGAAGGAGAGCCAGGGTGGGAATCCGCTGCCAGTAAAGATCTTGAGAAAGATTTATTGAACCAAACTTCTTTTCTAAGGACCTCAGCTTTACCCACTGTTGTGAAAAGAGTTGGTATCAACTAACATAGGTTCAACTAAATGGTCTTAACAGCCACGGAATGAATCTTTTAACAAGAGCTAACTGGTTTCAGAAGTCTCCAATGAGTACTTTGTTTTGCGTTTCTGTACTGTGTAAAATATATGTCACATGAAACTTTAAAACTTACCATCTTACTGTTTTTAGATATACAATTCAGTGGCATTAAGTACATTTACAATTTAGTTCTACCATCACCACCACCCCACTTCCATAACTTTTTCATCATAACTCTTCCTTTCAACCCTGGTAAACCATATTCCATATTCTTCTTTCTGACTCTATGGATTTGTCTATTCTAGGTACTTCATTTAAGTGGCCTCGAACAGTATTTGTCCTTCTGTGTCTGGCTTACTTCTCCAGGGGTATTTTTGTAAACCAAAAATCCCTAGTTATTAGGTCTCTTATAATTTAACTGAACATACTGAAAATCTCTGAACTAAGCATGCAGCTCTCCCAGAAATCCTGCTACTGTTTCAAGAGCCCCAAAGAGAAGATCTCACAGCCTTACCCTTTTAAGCCCATAGACGGGACCAGTTAAAGAGCTGTAATTCAAAGAGAAGGCTCCAGAGAGCCATAGAAGCCATCCTGGGGAAAGTGGATAGAGCAAAGAGATGTGGGGAAGCTGTGCAGGCTTAAAAAATCGACAGGGAAGAGAAGGCTAGGATTTATCAGGTTGTTTGGCACTGACATGGGCCTCCTGTCTGCCTGCTAGTTGCTCTTGCACCCTGACACCTAGGTTGGGTCACACCTGTCAGAGTTGAGGCCAAACTGCGGTCGAGTCACTGAGAATGTCACCAGTGCAGGAAGTTTCACGGGGTCATGACTCACCTTCCATGGCTCTGAGGTCCGGACAGGCCTGCCCCACCCAGACAAGCCCAGTTAGGCCAGAAACAAGAAAGACACAAAAGTGGCAGAAAGAGACCAACAGACCGAAGGCCAAAAAGCCGGACTGACAGGCTCTTAATGAGAATAAGGGCTGAGCAGCAGACACACAGAAACAAGGTGGAGACAGAAATAATGACAGGATGCAGATACAGAGGTATCTCGGGACAGACGGTGGAGAAATACAAAGTTGACAGGGGCTGAGTTGAGAGCCAAACGACAGGTGACAGAAACAGCAACAGAAGTGAAACAGAGACGGCATCAGCTTTGCCCAGACGCAGTCTTTCTATGGCCTCGACTCGCCGGGCCTCCCTCACAGGTTACTCAAACCCAAGGCCGCCAAGCTGTGCCCACCCTGCGCGCCCCGAAAGGCCAACGGACTGACTGGGGCGGGATCTCTAAGCGCAGTGGCCGGCCGAGTTGCGCCGTCGCGGGGTGACCTTGGCCGAGAGGCGGCCCTGGGGACCTTGGTGTCGCGGTCTGCACACCGACTGGGCTGGAGTCGGCTCTGGGGCACTAGGACTCCAACCACTGACGCGCGGCTTCAACCTCCCGGTCGACCGAACGGGCCCAGTGGGATCTGCGGCGAGCGCGCTGGGGCCTGCAGAGAAGTCCTTAACGCTCCCCACTGGTTTTCCCTCCCCCCATCCTTGCCGCCCGTTGTCCCGGAACGCACTGTACCTGCCGAGGGCTCACCGCTCACATCCCCCGCCCAAGGGACATTCGCCGCCGCCGGCACCTGGCCTGTGCAAGCCACCGCCGCCTCCACAGACTCAGCCTGCAACTCCCGCCCCCGGAAATGTTTCCCGGTCCCGCCTCCGAAACAGCCACTACTTCCGGGGGTGCGTCAGAGAAAAGACGAGGTGCGCCTGTGGGTCTCACTTTTGGGGCGGGGCCTCGGCAGAGCGCGAGGTAGCCGGCGCTTGCGCAGTACAGTCTGGAGTGTGTCCATTAGGTTAGGGGCTGATGCTGGAAGTGGCGGAGTCGGTACTGAATTCTAAACCCTTTTTTAAGCCTTGCCTTATCTCAGCTTGCCTAGCGGAGACTATGTCAAAATCCGTTTCTGTCTTCTCATCATCTATCCCGCGGTTTGGCATGTAGATGCTCAGGAAATGTCTTAACTCTTCTGTGTAGCTGGCATTGTGCTGGGCATGGGGTCGCGAATCAGGTGGGACAGGAAAGCTTCTATTCAACCATTCTCTCACCTTCTACAACCCTCCCTACTTTTCTTTTTCTCTTCCTCTCTCTCTCATGTTAGTGTAGAAAAGAAGGTCTGTAGTGGTGGGACTCGAGCCTCTTATCTTGTGGAGGAGCTGATTCAGACTAACCTGAAATCTAGACAGCAGCAGGGATTTATTTAGTCGGGGTGCCGTATGGATTTAGGGTGGATGGCCTCGCCTGGCCAGACCCTCTTTTTAGATGTTATTTCTCTTAGCTCAAACTGCCCAGGCCCAGTGTCTCAGCTGTTTTGAGGCCACAGGAGTATTTAGAGAGATGGATGAGACTGAGAGAATTCTACAATGAAATTTTGGGAAACAAAACCAAAGAATACATATGGGAGGACAGAAAGTAGGATGAGTGCAGAACAATTTGTCAAAGATTATGCTGCAAGGTTATATGCTTCAGTCCCCTTTTTAATCCTGCTGTGGCACAGGCCCTCAGCCAAGGCCTCCAGGAATCCCTACGGGAGTGTAGTTTAGTAACTCAACTTCCTCTCTTAGCTCCCCTAAAAAAACTCTCACTTTGTTTAGGTTGTAGAGGGGATCCCTTGACATCAGGGAGGTAGAACTTCACCTCAGCTGAAATGGATGACTTATGATTGGCTCAAACCATTCCTGGTAATCTGATTCTCATTAGCCAGTAATTGGACTAGGCATGGTCATGTGGCCAACTTCTTGGCAATAATAAGTAGAAATCATTGAGAATTCTGGAAAGCTTTTTCTTTAATTAATTAACTAACTGATTAATTAATCAAGACAGAGTCTTGCTTTGTTGCCTAGACTGGAGTGCAATAGTGTAATCATAGCCTTGAACTCCTGGGCTCAAGTGATCCTCCTACCTTGGCCTCCCAATGGAGAAGTGGTCTTTACAAAATCTTCTAGGATTTCTAGTTGAGTATGCTCCTAATTATTTGGCCACTTATTTTTTTTACTGCTTCTGAGTAGAACTGAAGCTTAGAAGTTTAGTCACCATTATGTGCCTGTGAAATGATAAGAAAATGCTAAGGCTGGCAAATCAGGAAGATTGAGAGAACCTTGGTGCCATATGACATTAGGCTACAGTCCCATCTTTGGACTGTTTGCCCTCAGATGTTTTATTGCTTGAGCCAAATAAACTTCTTACTTGAACTTTGTTTCCAGCAATACTAAGGACTATATATCTCCAAATATTACTGCAATAAAATACAGAGGGTGCTGAAAAATGTATACTCATTTTTTTTTTTTTTTTTTTTTTTAATAGAGACAGAGTCTCACTTTATGGCCCGTTGGTAGAGTGCTGTGGCATCACACAGCTCACAGCAACCACCAGCTCCTGGGCTTAAGGGATTCTCTTGCCTCAGCCGCCCGAGTAGCTGGGACTACAGGCGCCAGCCACAACGCCCGGCTATTTTTGTTGTTGTTGCAGTTTGGCCGGGGCTGGGTTTGAACCTGCCACCCTCGGCACATGGGGCCGGCGCCCTACTCATTGAGCCACACGCGCTGCCCAAATGTATACTCATTTTAAGAAAGGAAAAAAAAACTATTACATTTGTTAACACAGAGGTCATGTTTCACTTCAATTTTTACAAGAGGTGCTCAACATGATTTGTATTCATCTTTTGATATTGGTTTGTATTGAGTATTACAATTTTAATACAATTTTTTCCGTTCTTAAAATGTGTATACTTCTTTTGTTACCCTCTGTATACATGTATAAATAGCAAGGAGAAATATTTAAAATATCCTTTTAAATGTTTGAGTAAGCTTGGAAGAAAGTCAGTATAATTATCTGAGGCTAGGGAGAAAGCAGGAACAGAAACCTAGGCGGTTAGGCAGAGCTGATGTTCAGAAGTTATGCACAGGTACAGTCTGCATTGGTTCTGACTGGTTAGTGACTGTGCTATATGACAAATATTTTGAAAATCTTTGGAAATAGGTAAACACTGATATTGCTACTAACTGTAGAGGCATTTACCTGGTCCAAGATAAGAACCAAATTGCAATTTCAGGTTGGGATACAAGAGGAAATATATCCTCAGGGTAAGGATAACATGGGTTAGGGGGATTTGCCTTGGAGAGGTGGGCAGCAAGGTAAGTTGTCTCAGTTTGCCTTGGTTCTGAGTGTGATGGCAACATTCCTCCAGAGGATTCATGACCAAAGTACAGCCATCACATGGCCCCACAATTCGTATGCTTCCAAAGTCCACAAGCTGACTATCTTAATTTAAAATGGACCTGGGTAGGGAATATCTATGGTACCTGGCTAAAGCAAACACACATCCTCTGGAAGAACTCATTGTCAACCCAGGTCTCAAAGAATTCCTACAGATGTGGTTCTAAATGAGTTTTAATTCACCATATAAAACTCATGAGGAAATAAGCAGAAAAGACAAGTAGCATCACAACTACTTTAGACACTAGACATTTTAGAACTAGAATATAAAATAAGCATGCTATAAAAAACAAAGAGGGAACTAAAAGCACGAGTGAGAAATCAAGATACTCTTGAATATTACCAGGGAACCACATGGAGTTTTAGATATGCCTATAATAAGAGTTTAAATGTATAGCTCATTGGAAGGGTTGAATTCCAGCTGAGATACAGCTGAAGAGAGTTTGATTCATGAACTAGAAGATAGATTTGAAGAAAATAAAAGGAAACCCAGAGAGCCAAGTAAATAGAAAAGAATGGAGAATGTCCAGCACATGCTTTTCAGTCAGGTTAATAGGAGACAGTAAAGTGAATGTGGGCAAAACAAGTAATGATGGCTGAAATCTTTCCAGAATTAAGGAAAGGCAAGAATCCTCAGGAAGCATAATTAATCCTAAGTGGGATAAGGAAAAAGAAAATCTAGATCCTTTCTGGGAAACTGCAGCAGATGAAGAGGAAAATCAGATAATTATAATGGAATGACAACAATACCAACTCCTGACTTTCCAACAGTAATAACGGGAGAGATGATAATAGTGTGAAATAATGCCATTAATGAAGCCATAGCATTAATGTGATGAGAGAAAATAACTGTTTACCTAGAATTGCATATTTAGCAATGTAATCTTTAAAGAACAAAAACACAATACTTTTCAGATCAACAAAAACTAAGAGTTACTACCAATAGAACTTAATTGAAGGAGCCAATCTAGAAGATACATTTCAGGAAGAAATAAAATTATCCCAGGAGCAAGATCTGAGAAAAATAAGGACTGGTGAGCAAATAAAGCTGGGTGCAGTGGCTCACGCTTGTAATTCCAGCACTATGAGAGACTGAGACGGGAGAATTGCCTGGGGAGTTGGAGACTGTCTGAGCAAGAGTGACACCCTGACTCATTAAAAAAATGAAAAACCCAGCTGGGTGCCACGCAAGCACCTGTAATAGCAGCTTCAGGAGACTGAGGCAGCAGGCTTCCCACAGCCCAAGTCTGAGGTTGCAGTGAGCTATGATGACACTGCACTCTGCTCAGGGCATAGGCCTGGTAAGCAAATAAAATGGAAACCAACAGGGCAAAACCCAACAATACCAATTTATAATTTGTGGAATTAAAAAAGGCAAAAACCAAAATAATAAAACTATGGTATATAAAATATAAGAAAATTATTGAGTTATTATAAAAGTTTATGTCAATTATCTATTGGATAACAGATCTATTAAACCTCAGAGGCATGTAATGGTATTTCTTTATTGCTCACAGATCTGGAGTCTGCTAGGAGCAGGTTAGGAAGCACCGCTGAGCTTTGCTAGGTTTGCTCATTTGTCTGGAGTATCTAGGATGGCCTTGGATGGGGGTCTTGACTTTGTTCCATGTGTCTCTCACTCACTTGCTGGGTAGCCTGGGCAAATTCTCACAGCAATAGCAGAGATGCAAAAGGGAGCCAATGTATATATATGCACAAGCACATTTTCTAGACTCTTTTATATCTAATTGGAGCAAGTTACAAGGCTGAGTCTAGAGTGATAGTAGGCGGAAGTTATCAAGGTTCATGCCAAAGATTTCCATACAGGAAGTGGTAAAGAAGCAAAGCTATTAATTTAATCAATCCAAGTCCTTCCATCGTCCATAAAACTATTGATTGATTTTAAACTCTTAATTAAATAGTAAAGTTAAGGCTTTGAGGGTTACAATGAAAAGAAATAGAGTTCCAGGCTAAACCATCAGAAGAAAAGTTGCATAATTTTTTAAAAAGAAGAAAAGACCAAAAAGGAATTAAATAATGGCAGAAACAAGAGAACATAAAAGGTGGGGGGAACAAAAACAAAGCACAAAACAGAAAAATGAACTTAAATGTTTCAGTAATCACAGTAAATATATATATTTAAAATACTAAGTTTCCCAGTTAAAAGACAGGTAGTAACATAAGGTTTTTTTAAAAAAAATCAAAATATACTGTTCAAACCACAAACATAAAATTTGAAGTAAAAGAACGGTGAAAGAGATTCAGTGCAAATTTACTTATATTAATGTCAGATACTCATAAGACTGGAAAGCAGAATGCTTTCTAGGAGTATTGTGCTGGATTGTATTATTGTGCTCAGTAACTTGCTGATTCTCCCTATGAGAGGCTTGACTTCCCACTCCATGGATATCAGGTTTGGTCACCAAAATGTGAATGGAAGTTATGTGTGCACTCTCAAGCAGAGCTCTAAGAGCCATTGCTCTTTCTTTCTGCCACAGAGGAGCACATTCCAGATAGGGACGATTGTTCCTTCTGCCTGGGTCCTTGAATAAAGAAAATATAAAGTGAAAAATGGGTAGTTCCACAAATGACCGTCCAAGGATATAGAACATGAGTGAGAAATTAATCCTATTGTTGAGATTTTGAAGATAGGTGTGGCCATGTGGCTCTCTTTGACTAATGTGATATGACACATGCATCACTCTCAGGTGGGCACTTTATTAGCAAGTCCATGATTCACACTACCATGCCATTACTGCAACCTAACTTAGCAAAAGATGACTAGTATCACGAATAGGTGATTTTATAATGAGAAAAGGTTCACGTTACCAAGAGCATGTAATAATTATAAATTGTATCCATATAATAATATAACTTCAAACTGTGGTATAAAACAACCATCAATAGGACTTATAAGAAGAAATAGACAAATTCACCATCATAGTGGAGATTGTGGGACTCAGTAGTTGCCATGGTGTGAGTGTTTGTGTCCCTCAACATTTATGTTGAAATCCAGTCACTAAGGTGACGCCATTAGCAGGTGGGACTTTTGGGAATGTAGTTAGGTCATGAGGGCTCCACCCAAATGAATGGGATTGATGAATGGTGTTGAATTAAGATTAATGACCTTAACTTAATAAAAGAAGTTTAGGGAAGCTATTCACCCTTTTTGCTGTTCTTCTCCTTTTATCCCTCCTTGCTCCTGCCATGTGAGATGCAGCATTCAAAGCAACATCTTGGAAGCTGAGATGGGGCCCTCACCAGACACTGAGCCTGCCAGTGATTTGGTCTTGACCTTCCAGTCTCTGTAACTGTGAGCAGTGAGTTTATGCTATTTATAAATTGTCCAATCTCACCTGTTCATTATAACAATACAGATGGACTAAGATAAAACATGAACATGGACTAAGATAGAACATTGCACACAAAAATTAGAGAATGCACATCATTTTATGACATCTAGAACATTTATAAAACTTGTGTGCTAGGCCATAAAGCATACTTTAACAAATTTGAAAGAAATGGGATCATACAAACTATATCTCCAACCTCAATGAAATTCAATAAGGAATTGTAAAAAATAAGTTAAAATAGTCTTTATCTCAAAATCACACATGAAAATAATCAACACTATCCTTTAAAAAGGGATATCGGAACGAAAAATGTAAAATATTTGTAATTGAATGATAATGGAAATGCTACATTCCAAATCTGTGCTGTCGGCAAAAAAGAGGGAAACTTATATCTTTCAATTCTCATAAAAAAGGAAATATATAAGTTAATGAGTTAATTACTTAAAAGATTAGTAAAAAGGAAACAGTAAACTCAAGGAAAATCAAAGGAAGGACATAAGAAAGATAAGATCACATATTAACAAGATAGAAAATAGATTCAATAAAGGAGACCAATGAAGCCTAAAGTTTTTTTTTTTTTTTTCATTATAGATAAAAATATGCACCAACCCATCACCCTCTCTCCGCCCAAACCTCCCCCCTCCCTTCCCCTTCCTTGGTCCTTTCCTCATAGTCTTGAGGTATACTTAGCCTTTTAAAAACTGAGTTCTGAAAAGTATCATACTTGTATAGTAAGTAAGTTCAATATAAAAATATTTTAAGTTTCT
>CAUYPK010120673.1:0-42213 GCA_963574355.1 Loris lydekkerianus
GGAGTGGGGCTTTGGTGTGTGCCACACCTTTTGGGCGCAAGACACGACTGTAAGAGGGACTTTACCTAAAAAATGCAATCAGTATAACCTGGTTTATTGTACCCTCAATGAA
Organism: Loris lydekkerianus; assembly: GCA_963574355.1. NCBI lineage: Eukaryota > Metazoa > Chordata > Mammalia > Primates > Lorisidae > Loris > Loris lydekkerianus. Next base: position 113 of record CAUYPK010120673.1, read on the forward strand.
TCCCCAACAATAAAAAATAAAGAAAAAAAAAAAAGATATTCATAGACAAATTTAAAAAATAATTTTTCTGCTTATTAGTGAGACACTTACTAAAGAAAGCAGGTAACATCTTTGTTTCTATTTTAACTTTTTCCAGTAGTTTTACAGTGACTGTAAATACTTTTAACAAAATCAGCATCATACTGGCTATATACTTGTGTTTTTTTTTTGAGACAGAGTCTCACTGTGTTGCCCTCAATAGAGTGCTGTGGTGTTAACAGCTCACTGCACCTTCAAACTCTTGGGCTTAAGCGATTCTCTTGCCTCTGCCTTCCAAGTAGCTGGGAATACAGGCACCTGCCACACGCCTAGGTATGTTTTTGTTGTAGTTGTTGTTTAGCAAGACTTCTAAGGATTCAAACCCGCCAGCCCCAGTGTATGTGGCCAGTGCCTTAACCACTGAGCTGTGGGCACTGAGCCTGGATGTATACTTCCATATCTTCCTTTCCTTCTATGGTGAACATTTTCTCATATGTTTACATGGTTCTCAGAGACGTTGTTTCCAGTGAATACAGGATGTTTTATCACATGGTGTACCAGGGTTTATCTGACTGCTCCCTTATTGTAGGACTATCGGCTTATTTTAATTTGAGCTATTTGTTCATGTTGTATTTGGGTGTGTGTATATAAATTGATCATGTGGTAGGCCAAAGAAATGATCAGTAATATAAAAGGAGAAACTGAATTTGAATATAATTGATAAAATTGTAATCAAATTAAATTTAAATTAAAAAGTCACCAGCCTGGCTTGGCGCCTGTAGCTTAGCAGGGCGCCAGCCACATACACCAGAGCTGGCTTGGATTTGAACCCGGTTCAGGCCTGCCAAACAACAATGACGATTGCAACAAGAAAATAGCTGGGTGTTGTGGCGATTGCCTGTGGTCCCAGCTACTTGGGAGGCTGAAGCAGGAGAATTGTTTGAACCCAAGAGTTTGAGGTTGCTGTGAGCTGTGACATTACAGCACTCTACTGAGGGCAACATGGTGAGACTTTGTCTCAAAAAAAAAAAAAAAAAATCACCAGCCTGAGCAAGAGTGAGACCCTGTCTCTAATAAAGATAGAAAAACTAGCTGGCCATTGTGGTGCAAGCCTGTAGTTCCAACTAAGGAAGCTGAGGCAGGAGGATCTCTTGAGTCTAAGAGTTTGAGATCATTGTGAGGTATGATGCCATGGCATTCTAGCCTAGGAGACAGAGTGAGACTATCAAAAACTAAAAAATTAAATTAAAAAATAGGTCAGGTTCCGTGGCACAGGCCTGTAATCCTAGCACTCTAAAAGACCGAGGTAGGTGGATTGCTTGAGCTCAGAAGTTTGAGACCAACCTAAGCAAGAACGAGACCCTGTCTCCACTATTAACAGAAAAACTAGCAGATGTCGTGGCACCGCTACTCTGGAGGCCGAGGCAAGAGGGTAGCTCAAGCCCAAGAGTTTGAGGTTGCAATAAGCTACAGTGACACCATAGCACTCTACCAGAGGGGACATAGTAAGATTCTGTCTCAAAAAGAAAAAGGGAGGAAAAAAGATCATATTTACTCATAGCTTAAAAAACGTATAATACATATTATAGCTTAAAACAATTATATATGGCATATAAAATTTATAATTTACAAATATCTGAATTTATATTATAGATTTTTATTTTGTAAATGTTACATGTGCATCTAGTGCATCTAGTGCATCTAGTATCTACTTAACATATAATTAGATATATAATATAAAATATATACATATATAAAACATTTTACTTAAGACATTTACAAGAGAACTGTAAATATGAAATATAATAAAGAGCTTGAAAGTTGCCTTCATTTTGAAAATCTGATGAAAGCTATGAATATCTCCTGAGGAAAATATATACATGTATGTACATGCTCTCATTTGTTACCCTTTTTTTTTTTTTTGTTCTTCTTTTTTGTTTGTTCGTTTGTTTTTGAGACAGTGTCTTACTCTGTCGCCTGGGCTAGAGGGCAGTGGCATTATCACAGCTCACAGCAGCCTCACCCTTCTGTGCTCAGGAGATCCTTCTGCCTTGGCCTCTAGAGTAGCTGGGAGCATAGGTGTTTGCCTGGTTGATTTTTCTGTATCTTGTAGATGGGGGTCTCACTCTTGGTCAGGCTAGTCTCAAACAGCTGGCCTCAAGCAATCCTCCTGCCTGGGCCTTCATTCATTTCTTTAAAAAAAAAAAACAAACTGTTGGCTGGGTACAGGGGCTCATGCCTATAGTCCTAGCACTCTGGGAGGCTGAGGCTGGAGGATTCTCTGAGCTCACAAGTTTGAGAGCAGCCTGAGCAAGAGTGAGACCTCATCTCTACTAAAAATAGAAAACTAGCCAGGCATTGTGGTGGAGGCTGTAGTCCAGCTACTTGGGAGGCTGAAACAGAAGGATCACATGAACTCAGGAGTCTGAGGTTACTGTGAGCTATGATGACACCATGGCATTCTACCCAGGGGGATAGAGTAAGACTCTAGACTCAAAAAGCCCCCAAAAACTGTTAGGGAAAATATCAAACATATTATATCAGCAGTCCCTAACCTTTTTGGTACCAGGGACTGGTTTAATGGAACACAGTTTTTCTATAGATAGTTTTTCCAATAGAGATTTTGTTTCAGGATAATTCAAGTGTATTATAGCTCCATCTCAGATCATCAAACATTAGGTTCTCATAAAGAGCTGCAGTCTGGGTCCCATGCATGCAGTTTACAGTAGCATGTGTGAGAGACAAGCACTGCTGCTAATCTGACAGGCAGGCTTAAGGGCCGTGCAAATCATTGGAGTTGCTGTAGGTACAGATGAAACTTCACTTTCTCACCCTCTGCCCACCTCCTGCTGTGCAGTCCTGTTCCTAACAGGTCACAGACTGGTACCAGTCCACTCCTAAGGTACCAGTCCCTAACCCCCAGGTCCAAGGGTTAGGGACCCTAGTATTATACTAATTTTTTTGTGTGTGTTTGTATGTATATATTTATTTATTTATTTATTTTTGAGACAGAGTTTCACTATGTTGCTCTTAGTAGAGTGCTGTAGCATCACAGCCCACAGCAACCTCAAACTCTTGGGCTTAAGCGATTCTCTTGCCTTAGCCTCCCAAGTAGCTGGGACTACAGGTGCCTGCCACAACGCCTGGCTATTTTCTTGTTGCAGCTATCATTGTTGTTTAGCTGGCCTGGGCCTGGACCAGGTCTGAACCTGCCAGCCTGGGTGTATGTGGCCAGCGCCCTACCCACTGAGCTATGGGTGCTGCCCTTTTGTGTATATTTTGATACTGTGTCAAAGAACTCTTGGCCTGAGATGATTTACATTTATAAGTTGGTATTAAATATTAAAAATCAATTCCCTTACCTTCCTATATCTGTTTTTTTGAAGTGTATCTGTAGGTGTAGGTAACAAAGGCAGAAAAGGAGTTACTTGAAACACCCATTGCCTCCATGATCCTCAGGCAGCCTTTAATAGCCTTTGAAATTTCTTTTGTCTTCATGTGGAAAATCCAGTCCTGCATATTTGTATTTCAGATCCTGAGACCTGCTTTGTTTTGAATTTCAAAGTGATGCCAGTAGCATTTAGGCATCACCATGCATAATCTAGAACACCTTTGCTGTTGGGAAGGCTTACTCTGAAAGGCCACATGGCAGAGTGCACACACAGACCGGGGGCCATCTGGATGAGCAGACCCACCCTGTGAGGGCTGTGTTCTTCTGCTCCCTCTTCCCTCTGAGTGCAGAGTTAATTACTTTTCCTTTTCATTCTTCATTAATTGATTGATAAATAAATGAATAAATAAATGTAGCAAATGTCTCTCGAGCACCTCCTGTGGTAGCAGGCCCTGCATTAGTCACAGAAGGTGTGAAATGACTAAGCATCCCTCCATAGAAGACGGCTGCAGCCCAATTAGTCTTGTTCAACACCATGAGCTTCGTGTCCAACAGTGGTGGCCTGGGTGGTCTGCATCCAGCTACTATTGCAGCTTGCTAAAGAAGGACTGCTCTGCTTTAAGCCACAAATGATCTTGGGATTTCGGAGAGGGTTCCAAAATGGTTCTGTTTTGAGTCACAGAACATAAGAGTCTCCACTGAGACTTCCTCCACTGAGAGGAGCTTCTTGTGCCATCCGATTGTCATTGAGAATTCTGCCTGCATCTCTGTGGTCAGCCCCCAGCTCCTTGTGCCTACTGACTGCCTTGCACCTAGTTCTTTTCCCTCCTGGAGTTTGGCAGTGGCTTACCCCAAGCCCCTGCTTCCTCTGGGTGCTGCCCAGGGTGAGCTGTGGTGCAGTAAAAAGGGTGGGCGTGGGTGGCAGACAGACCTGGGTTTGAGTCTTGGCCCCACCAGTCTTGATTTGTGACTTGGGGTATTTCCTTATCTTTGTAAGCTTATTTTTTGGTACTTAAAATAAGGAGAATGGGCTCAGCGCCTGTGCTCAGTGAGTAGAGCGCCAGCCACATACACCAAGACTGGCAAGTTTGAACCCAGCCCGGGCCAGCTAAACAACAATGACAATTGCAACCAAAAACTAGCCAGGCATTGTGGCAGGCGCCTGTAGTCCCAGCTTCTTGGGAGGCTTAGGCAAGAGAATCACTTAAACCAGTGGTTCTCAACCTTCCTAATGCTGCAGTGTATTTTCATTGTTAAAAAGGGGTCGCAACCCACAGGTTGAGAACCATTGGCTTAAGCCTAAGAGTTTGAGGTTGCTGTGAGCTGTGATGCAACGGCACTCTACCGAGGGCAACATAGTGAGATTCTGTCTCAAAGAAAAAAAATGAGGATGATAATAACTGTCTATCTATAGGATAAACTGAGATAGTGGGAGGCATAGAGGCCTTGGCCAAGGGATTTGGGGGCTGGGGTGTGTTAAGGGAACTGGACTGTGAAGATAACTGATTCTCCAAGCCACTAACCAAGCTCTGATCATATGTGTTCTTCATAATTTGTGGCTTTTATGCCATAGTCATCTGCTCAAAACTTAAAAGTGAGAGGGGATTTTGTTCCCAAGATCATAAACCTCAGCCAGCCCTGTTCTTGGTATGCTGTGTACTTTCTGTCAGCCCTGCAATAATATATTTTTATCCAGATACTATTAGATATAGCGAGATAGGGTAGAGACCTTAAGTTTCTACATGAGATTTAGAAGACCCTATTTACAAGTTATTTTATTTATTTTTCTTTTCTTTTCTTTTTCTTTTTTTTTTTTTTTTTGAGACAGAGTCTCACTTTGTCATCCTCAGTAGTGTACCATGGCATCATAGCTTACAGCAACTTCAAACTCTTGGGCTCGAGCAATCTTCTTGCTTCAGCCTCCTAAGTACTTGGAACTATAGGCACCCACTACCACATCTGGCAAGTTTTAGAGATGGAGTCTCACTCTTCCTCAGACTGGTCTTAGACTTTTGAGCTCAAGTAGTCTACCCACTTCAACTTCCTGGAGTGCTAAGATTACAGGTGTGAGCCACCGTGCCCAGCCCTACAAGTTATTTTAGTATGAATTATTTCCAGGCAAGATTTTCACTGATGAATAATATCATCTACTTAATGTTGTATCTTATTTTCTTTTTCAGAGATTGACATTTTTCTGACCTTGTCTCTAAATTCTATTTAGGGGTCTGTACCTTCCAAACTGCATGCACTTTACAACTCTTGTTTTGTTTTGTTTTGTTTTTTAACTATCTCCATGTATGATTTGCTCACTGGTTTGCCTTTAATTTCTAATATTCTGCCTAAGAAAATAGTGAGAAACACAAGTTAGAGGGTTACTTAATAGTTTTGGAATGTGCATTTGTCCCAAAATAAGAGCTGTGACCAAGAATATGGTTTTTTTGTTTGTTTGTTTTTCTTGCAGTTTTTGTCCTGGGCTGGTTTTGAACCCGCCACCTCTGGCATATGGGGCCGGTGCCCTACTCCTTTGAGCCACAGGAGCCACCCAAGTTGTGATATTTTAAATATATATTAGAATATTTCTTTTGTCTCTTCCTTTTTATCTGACTATATGTGTTGAATAGAAGGCTTACAGAATGTGAGCAAAACATACACAACTCAGAATCTCTAGTACTCTGGAACAAAGCCTTTGTCTGAAATTGCAGAAGTAGCAGGGAAGTGCTGGCCCCATGCACTGATCTGGAAACATCTGTCTCTGTGAGAACCTGAGTAGGCCTCCTACTGTTGCCGGTTTCATTCTGCCTTCCAAGTGCTCTGCACTGTTCATGCAGGGAGGGTAGTCAGAGGTAGCATGGGCGCCTGAGGTCTTTTTAAAAGACTGAGTTGCATTCCATTAATTTAAAGTTTTCATGCCAGAAAAGTTAGAAGAGATAAGAATTGCTGAGAAGTCCATCCAATGGATGAAACCAACGGCCTATTTGAAAAGAAATACCACGAGTACTAACGACATATACTTTGCCTTAAAATAGAAGCAGAGGCTGCATAGTATGATGGCCAAAAGGTCATGCTCTGAATTCACACATGGCCTCTGCTGCTTTCTAGCTTTGTGACCTTGGGCAAGTCACCACCAGCTCTTTGCCCTAGTTTTCTCACTTATAAAATGGGGTAGTAGTAATGCCAATATCAAAGTGGGTTTTTTTTGTTTTTTTGTTTTTCTTTTCTTTTTTCTTTTTTTTTTTTGAGACAGTGTCTTACTGTGTTATCCTCGGTAGAGTGCCATGGCATCACAGCTCATAGCAACCTAAAATTCTTGAGCTTAAGCTATTCTCTTGCCTCAGCCTCCCGAGTAGCTGGGACTATAGGCGCCCACCACAACGCCCAGGTTTTTTCTTTCTTTCTTTTTTTATAGTTGGCATTGTTGTTTAGCAGGCCCTGGCCAGATTCAAACCTACCAGCTTCGTGTATGTGGCCAGTGCCCTAACCACTGAACTATAGGTGCTGAGCCTCAATATCAAAGTCTTATTGTGAAGAATAAATTAGTTATTATATATAACATGCTTAGAACAGTGCTCTTCACGCGGCATGTGTGCTGGAAGAGTCTCCTCTTACTGTCACTTTTGCCCTTGCTGCCACTATACTCATTATGACACTGCTATTGTTACTGCCACCGCACCAGTATAGGCGCTGGCATCAGCCTGGGTTTGAGAACCAGCAGCACTGCTCACCTGTTTTTGTCTCAGTCTCTGCTTCTGCTTTTGTAAAACAGGGATGTTGGCAGTGCCCACCTCCCAGGATTGTGCTGAGGGTGAAATGGAGTAACGTGAAGCACAGAGCATAGTGCTTGACACAATAAATGCTTGTTGTTGTTTTGAGACAGTCTAAAGCTGTCTCCCTGGGTAGAGTACCGTGGCATCACAGCTCACAACAACCTCAAATTCTTGGGCTTAAGCAATTCTCTTGCCTCAGCCTCTCAAGTAGCTAGGACTATAGGTGCCTGCCATAATGCCTGGCTATTTTTTATTGTTGTTATTGTTGTTTTAGCTGGCCCAGGCTGGGTTCAAACCCACCAGCCTTGGTGTAATTGGCCAGTGCCCTACCCACTGAGCTACAGGTGCTGCCAAAATGCTTGTTCTGTTGTTGTTACTATGGCAACACTTAACTAAGGAGCTGTCCTCTCTAGAGTGTCACAGATAATTTGTTCTTTTTTTTTCAGTCCTAATTTTCTTTATTCCCATGATGCCTATTTTTTTGGTGTTTCTTTTTTTTACCTTAAGGCCTTTAGTTTTTTTTTTTAATTATTATTTTAATTTTTATTGTTAAATCATAGCTATGTACATTAGTGCAATCAAGGGGTACAATGTGCTGGTTTCATATACAATCTGAAATAATCTCATCAAACTGTTCAACGTAGCCTTTATGGCATTTTCTTAGTTGTTGTGTGTAGACATTTGTATTCTGCATTTAGTAAGTTTCGCCTGTACCCATTCTAAGATGCACCATAGTTGTGGCCCTACCCATTACCCTCCCTCCACTCTTACCTCTCCCTTCCCTTCCCCTTCCTTGGCCCTTTCCCCATATTCTTGTGCTATAGTTGGATTATAGCCTTCATGTGAAAGCTATAAGATAATTTGTTCTTATTAATAAAATGCCAGTGCTTGAGAATGATTTTTAAAAAATAAGTAGAGCTATGGTAAAGCTACCACCACCCTCACATTACTGCAGGAAGCAGGCGAGCGTCTAGAGGAGACATCCTATGCTCCCAGGGTGGGCACCCTTGGCTGTACCTGTTATGATGTGGGTAGGTCCTGTGTGTGAAAGGTGAGTGCTTTGTGTGGGGACAGAAAATGAGTTTGAGAACTGCTAGCGTAGGGGCACTGCTGTCAGTGCCAGGTGGCAAAGTACTTCCCCTCCTGATTGCCAGACTGAGTGCTTAATCCCCCAAGGATGGATATCTCTTGTCTTGTCCAAACATATATAGATGCTAGGAAAATACTTAAAGTCACTTTTTTTTTTTTTTTTTTGAAATAGAGTCTCACTATGTCTGTCACCCTTGGTAACGTGCTATGGCATCATAACTCACAGCATCCTCAAACTCTTGGGCTCAGGTGATTCTCTTGCCCCAGCCTCCCAAGTAGCTGGGACTACAGGTGCCTGCCACAACGTCCAGCTATTTTTTTTGTTGCAGTTGTCATTGTTGTTTAGCATGCCTGGGCCGGGCTCAAACCCGCCAGCCTCAGTGTATATGGCTGGCGCTCTACTCACTGAGCTACAGGAGCCGAGCCAAAACTCACTATTTTTGAATACAGAGAAGTTTTATGAAAATTGAAACAGCTACTAAATTATGCACAGAAAATCAATGACCATCAGAGAAATGTGATTCAAGAAAATACCAGGAGATATATTCATGTTAAAATATGTAGGTCTGCAAAGACCTATGATTTTCTAATTGCTTGATAATATGTATTAACATCATTCCTTGAAAATCAATTTCATTTTTAGAGCCAACTGAAGAAATTATTCCCTTTATAATGAATCATGAAATAATTAGCATATCTCTTTATAACAAATATGAAAAATAAACAGATTAATGAAATTAGACAGTGAGCTGCTATAAGATATTTGCCTGCTATAGATATTTGGCCTTTACTTGCTTTAATTTGAAAAGAAACTTTGTATTTTGGCAGGAAAGTCTTACTCTAGTTAGGAAAGAAAGCATGCAGAAAATAATCGGTGTCTGGGAGTCTGAGAACAAACTTAGGGAAAGAGACTATGCTTGGACCAATCACAAGTTTACCTTAAGTCTCTGCTTAACCTTGCACTTCTAAGTAGAACCACCCATCTGCCAACCTCAAAATCCTGGTCTCAGAGCAGCTTCTGCCTCTTTTGCTTTTTTAAACTATAACTTTGAGATTGCTTTCTGTTCTGTTGCTGACAGGACATTGTGGTAGCTGCAGTTGCCTCCCATCTGATCCCTAGACGTTTCTTTTATTTTGCAGTCCCATGGCAAACTAGTACCCCCTTCCTGTCTCAGGGGCTGCCTGCCCCAACCCCCAAAGGGTTAGGGTTAGCCCTCTTAGAGGTTATACCTGTGTGGTCTGCACCCTTCATATAGAAGGTGCTAAGGACAGAGACTCCATCTGCAGCAGGCCAGCTGGAGGCAGGTCTGTCTGGTTTCTGGCTTCAGTTGTAGCCTGCTTCCCCAGGTTCCTTTGACTAGCCAGCCTGCTGCCTGGCTCTAGGATCCAGCTTGATCTGAGGCAGAAGGACTTCACTGCCTGTAATTTGGCCTCCAGTCACCATTGCTGGCCTTGTGCCTCTATTCTGATAACTGGCTTTTGTCTGGTTCCCGGGCGCCAGAACTCTGTGGCGGACCTGCCTCGTTGCCCTGCGCCTTGTTTTTATCACCCTCCCTCCCAGGGACTGAAGCCTGCCTCAAAACACAGTGACTAAGGCACTTTTCTGATGTCAGCCACCCAGCTTGCCTTTTTGATTGGATTCCAGAGTGCCCCAAATTTCTCGTTGTTCTGCAGGGCCTGCATTAGGAAGCCCCTGTTCTGGACATGTTTGTCAGTAACTGGCAACTTCGTTTTTCCAGTTACTCAGGCTAAAACCTTGGAGTCATCCCTAACTCCCTCCATTCTCTCATGTTCCACATCTGAGCCTTCTGCAAATTCTTAGTTCTACTTAAAAAATATATCCAGAGGCTGAGCACAGTGCTTCTCGCCTATAATCCTAGCATTCTTGGAGGCTGAGGCAGGTGGATTGCTTGAGCTCAGGAGTTGAAATCAGTGTGAGCAAGAGCGAGACCCTGCCTTTAAAAATAGCCAGGCATTGTGTCAGGTGCCTGTAGTCCCAGCTACTTGGGAAGCTGAGGAAAGAGGATTGCTTAAGCCCAGGAGTTTGAGGTTGCTGTAAGTTATGATACTACAGTACTCTACAGAAAGTGACAAAGTGAGACACTGTCTCAAAAAAAAAAAAAAAAAAAAAAAAAAAATATCTGGAATCTGACTACCCTGGTTTAACCCATAATCACCTATTCCCTGAATTCTTGCAGTGGCCTCCTGACTGGTCTCCTGGTAGAGGTGTCCTATTCCCTTTCAGTGTTTCTCAACACTGCCCCTGATTGGTCCTGTTAAAACATGAGCCAGGGCTGAGTGCAATGGCTCACATTTATAATCCCAGCATTCTGGGAGGCCAATGGCTCACATTTATAATCCCAGCATTCTGGGAGGCCAAGCAGGAGGATCCCTTGAGTTCAGGAGTTTGAGACCAGCCTAAGCTAGAGCAAGATCCCATCTCTACTGAAAATAGAAAAACTAGCCAGGCCTTGTGGCAGGTGCCTGTAGTCCCAGCTACTGGGGAGAAGGAGGCAGGAGGATCACTTGAGCCCAAGAGTTTGAGGTTGCTGTAAGCTATGGCACCACCACACTCAACTTAGGGTGACAAGTGAGACTGTCAAAAAAAAAAAAAAAAGAAAAAGAAAAAAAAGCCAGATTATATCACTTCTCAGAGTCCTCTGGTGGCTCCTATTTCTCCCAGTGTGAAGTCAAAATACCCCATGCAAATACACAGTGCCCTAGGTGGCACCATTACCTCTGCTCTTTCCTGCTTACTGTGTTTCTCTCGAGTACCTGTCCTTACTCTCCACTCCAGGCCTTTTTCTCTATTCTTTGAACTGTTCCTAGGATTTGCTAGAAATTGTTCTTCCAGATGTCTGAATGGCTTGCTTCCTTGCTTCCTGTAACTTTATTCAAGTATCACCCATCAGTGAGGCTCCCCTCGCTGAAATCACAACCTTCTTTATTTCCTGCTCTATTTTTCTCCTTACTGCTTACCACTATCGAACATACTGTATGCATATATGTGTGTGTATATGAATGTTAGTGTATGTATGTGTTTATATGTACGTATTTGTGTATGTACATGTGTTTGTGTATGTGTGCAGGTATCTGTGTATGTCTGCATGTGTAAGTATATATGTTTATGTATGTGAACATGCATGTGTGTATATATGTATGTTCTATCTCTGGTTAGAGTGTAAGCTCTAAAGCCAGAGTGCTTTGGTTCACTGCTTTATTCCAAAGTCTAGAACAGAACCTGACCAGGGTATGAGTTCAATAAACATTTCTTAAATGAATGAATCAGATAGTGGAAGGATTACCAGTGTGTGAGCCCTGTTTTGAGCATTTTTTATTGTTTATCTCACTGAATTCTCACTATAACCTTATGTGATGGTACTTTAATGATTTCTGTTCTACAAATGAGAAAACTGAGTCGTAAGATGTGAAATGACTTGCCCAAAAGAATCTGAGCTACCACACAAATATTTGAACAGGGCAGTGTATTAGAACAAACTAGACTTTGTTATTAGATGGATCTGTGTTCACATTTCAGATCTGTCAGTTACTGGTTGAGCTAAAACCTCTCCAAACTTCAGTGTCCTCACTTGTGAGATATGGACAACCATTCTCCCTCTCAGGTTGTTGAAGGGTTACATGAGATTATGAGTTATTTTTGTATGTGTTTTTCTGATTGCTAGGGAACTTGAAATTTTTCATCTTGTTTGTTGGCCATTCGGGTTTCCTATTCTGAGAATTTCCTGTTCATAATCTTTCCCCAGTTTTTTTTTTTTTTGTTGTTTTTGTTTTTGTTTTTTTTTTTGAGACAGAGTCTCACTGTGTCTCCCTCAGTAGAGTACTGTGACGTCACAGCTCACAGCAACCTCAAATTCTTGGGCCTAAGCAATTCTCTTGCCTCAGCTTCCCAAGTAGCTGGGACTATAGGTGCCTGCCACAACGCTCAGCTATTTTGTTTGTTGTTGTTATAATTGTCATTAGCAGGCCCTGGCCAGGTTCCAACCTGCCAGCCCTTGTGTATGTGGCTGGTGCCCAAACTACTGAGCTTTGGGCACTGAGCCTTTCTCCAGTTTTTTTTTTCTTAACGAGTTTTAGGAATTTTTTTAAATGTTAGGGGTACACACTGTCTTACATGTTTACAAATGACTTTCTTCACACCTATTATTTATTGCTTGGTAATGTTTTAGAACCTTCTGTTACTCATCTAGTTAGAGACCCAGTACCCGTGGTTGATCAAGTCAGTGAGAACACAAATTTATTGGCTGGGCGAGGTGGCTTACACCTGTAATCCTTGTACTTTGAGGCAGGAGGATCGCTTAAGCCTAGGAGTTTGAGGTTGCTGTGAGCTAGGCTGACACCACAGCACTCTAGCCTGGGAGACAGAGTGAGACCTTGTCTCAAAAAATAAAAAAATAAAAAATAAAACCAGATTTATTCATTTTGTCAGTTTTGATTGAGAGATAGAGCTTTGTGGGATATCCGTTCAGTTAGTACACTCTAAATCCTGACTTATGGTTTATGCTACTCATGATGGCTCTAAGTTTCGGTTTTAGCAGATTCTTAAAAGAGAATATGTTTTCTAAAAGCCAGGTAGACCCAAACACTTCCCAGACTTTGACTACATAATCAGAAATGTCGAACAAGTTCTGGAATTTATGGGGTTAGCTTCACTATCAGGCTTGTATTGTCTTCCCTGTGGGCAGATTTTGCATTTAGCCCACTCCACTAGGGCAGGTGACAGATCCTTTAGTCTGAATTAGTCATGTGGTCAAACCTGGTAGGCTCTTTTGAAATTGTCTGACTTCCTGTCAGGCTGCCAGCTCTGCATATCTTGGAGGTCTACAGAGGAGTGAGTGAAGCACCCAGACACACACGCCGGGGCTGCAGGTTCTATTAGAGTCTGCATAGTACAAGGCCCCAGCTGCCAGCCCTTTATTCAGCAGGAGAGTTTGGAGCAGATCACCCCCCTGCTCCAGGTTTCACCCTGCAGGTTTTGGCTGAGTTTGGGGGATGTCCCAGAGAAACTGTTGTGTAAGCCACTTGGGGATTCAACAAAATGGATCTCAGATACCTGTAATACCACACAAGTCCTTTTCTTGATAAAGTAGCTCCAGTAAATTTCTTACATAGTCTCTACAACCTGCCATCCAGTGCATCAAAATAAACATTTTCACATTCTGCTTTGGAGATCAAGAGTACAGTCACTTTCCCATTAACGTGCGTCTTAGACAACAACCTCAGTCTCTGTGTCTCAGCTTGCTCCTCTGTAAGACGGAGCTGTTGTGAAGATCAGGTCAGGTAGTGCACGTGAATCCTTAGGCTATGACCTCTCATTGTCACTGCTCTTAAACTCTCCTGCTGAGTGAAGGGCTGGTGGCTGGCACACCAGCCTTCTGATGTGACTTCAATAAGTTGTTGGTACCATTTCCCCTCTTTCATTGCAAGTGCCCTGTCTAGGGCTAGAAAATGAAGGGTTTGCTGTTTATATAAAGCTCCTTAAATTCCAGACAGGCTAGTTGCATTTTCCTTATCGTCACTGACTGAACGAAAGCACTTAATGCTGAAGTCTTACGCAGCCTGTCCTCAGGTTGGCGGGATGAATGCCCCACACTCAGCTTCAGGAGAGGCAGGACACCCAGAGAGGAGACAGCCCTTGCCAGGCAGAAGCAGGACCAGGGAGGAAGCTCAGCCTTGGTGTTCCCTGACATTTGATTCTATTCTAAGAAAGCAGCCGTCTTTCTCCATCCTTTCATCCAGCCTCTGACTGCCAAGTCATGAAAGAAGAGAGGAGAGGCACTGTGTTTGCAGTTGTGATCAAGGCCACACGTTCTGGCTGGTGGACCAGCCAAGGTTTTGTTCCAGTTCCCTACGAAATTTCACAATACTCAAGAGTTAGAATTGGTCCATATGTTATGAAACAGCTCGTTTTTATACTTGAAACTTTAAGGTGAAGCCTTAGTTTATTATTACTTTGGATGTTTTCCACAAGTCAGAATAACATCTGTGGAAGATTCTACACTGGCCTTGATGTCAGACACTGTCATTTCCTTGCTCAAAGGCAGTGGCCTATGCTTCAAGGAACTCCCTGGCCATGGAAACTGGCTGCCTAAATAAACAGTTGATGTCTTAGCTCTTTCAGTTGTTAGCCTCCAACCTCTTGGAGAAGTGAGTTCAGAAACTCTCCCTGGCCCATCTTCTCCTGGACCCCTATGGAGGCAGTCACCACAATAACCACCTTCTTTTATGCTAGTTGTCTTGAGAGCAAGGGAAACAGTCCCCCTGGGCATCAGACAGGCGTTGAACAGCGTGAGACAAGCAGAGTTGGGAGTGTCTGAGTCACACTCTGTGCGCCTGACTGCTGGCCCTCTCCTCAGCCCTCTGAGATGGCATTATTCTCCCTGATTTTACTGAAACCGTAACAGTGACATGTCTAAGGTCACACAAGTGGCAAATGACAGTCAGGACTTGAACTCATATTTATCTTTCCCAGGCTTTTGTTTTTATTTTGCCAATTAAACAAGTATACACACACAAAATCAATTCATTTCCACTTAGGACAAGAGTTTGGTTCTTTCTTTGTCTCAGCTTAGACAGATGCCTTTTTCTATTCCCCTGGAACCATCAGATGCCCGGGTCAGTGTCACTTTTTATTTGTTCCTTCTCTTAGATTATATTCTGCTTACTCTCTCCCTCAGCTACCTGAGAAGTCTTTTTGCTATTTTAATCCTACTTTTAATCCAAATAAACTTCTATCTCTTGATCACCTGGGAAATCTGTCCTTGGTTTAGTCTTAACTGTCCCTGAACTGTGAGTTTCACACCGGTACTCAGTTAAGAAAGGCCAGAGCTAGGAGGCCGCTGCCAGAGGGCAGAGGGGTTAGGTAGCATGGGAGGGGGCAGGCCAGACCAGGAGGGCAGCCAGGTCCAAATGATCAGACACCTGCAATGATAGGTGTGTTAACTGAAGCAGGATGGGTCACACAGTCTGTGACTTCTCGCCACCGTGGTTGCTGGGCTCCCATATCTGCTCAGTGCCTCTCACTGGCCACCTGGTCATTCATGGAACTGCACAAGAGACCAGTCTTGACTGCTCAATCTCTTAAGTAATTTGGGGGATTCAGTTAGTCATTAATTAGTAATTAATTTAAGCACTATCATTTAAAAGTTTTGAAGCAGGTTTAAAGTTAAAATGCAACTCAAAATGAAGCTGAGAGAAGAATATTTAAAGGGAGAGAGGTTTATAAAAAGCACAGCGCAGCTCAACTAGGCTCTCAGTGAGGGATGGCTCCCACATGGTACAAGTAGTCTCCTATACCCCACTGCTTGCCTGGCAGGGGAACAAGATGGACCCTGCAGCTCTTTGATGTAACACTACCCCTTTTTAGGTTAGAATACTGAAGACAAGAAAAATTAGGTAATTAGCTTACTATTACCCAGATAGTAAGTGGCTGGTGCTAGAATCAAGTTCTGCTTACTTAGTCTGAAGTTGTCACCGATTCCATACCATTTCATGGGCATATTTGCCCTTTGTTTCTGAATGAAATGGAAAGGAAATATAATTCTTATTTCCTTCTATTCCTCCCTCTCTCTCTGTATCTGCCTTCCATTAGTGTCAGTGCCACCACTCTGTCACACCATGCTGAACCATGCTGTGCGTCAGGCACTGTGGCGAAGTGCTGTGCACACATCAGTCTTCCCAGTCACCCCGGAGTAGGTGCCATCATTGTCCATGTTTACAGGGGGACAATGGAGACTAAGAAGGATTAAGCAGCTTTCCTAGGTCACACAGCCATAAGTGGTAAAGCCAGATCTGCAGTCCAGACTCTTTGATTGTGGAGTTCGTGCCAGTAACTACTAACTATCCTTCTGACAGTTTTTGTTCTTTAGTTGAATTCCTAAAACGGGAACTGTTTTCTCTGAATGCAGAAGTTGAAACCTGTTGAGGAAATTCAACCAGAGTATTTCTTGAAGAAAAAAGAAGCCATTTCCTGATTTCTTTATTTGCTAACCCTATGACATCATTAGGGCTGGTGTTAGCTCTTTCTTGTCTTCACATAAGAATCAAGTGGATATAGTTCTTTAGGAACTTCTGAAGCTACTTAGGGGCCAGACACTGGGCCTCCTCTCTGATTTTCTTCACCTTGCATCTGCCCTCACGCCAGCACCAGACAGACAGAACTGCACAGACCCTGAGGCGGCCGCAGTGCTGTCCCTTCTCTGGTTTCCCACCTGCTTTTGCCACAAACCCTGTTTTCCCATCAAAACCTTATCTCTGAAAGTTTAACTTCCAGGCTATCTCTTCTCCCTTGAATGTGTTTATTTCTACCGGGGATAAAAAAAAAATCAGGAAATAGGACACACAAGCAGCAAAGAAACATTTTGGGAGTATATTTGTTGTCACCGTAAGCAGTGACATGTAGATTTTAAAAATCATATATTTTTTTTTTTTGATAGTTTATCATGTGATGGCTCATGCCTGTAATCCCAGCACCTTATTTTTAAATTTTATTTTATTTGTATTTTTCGAGGCAGAATCTCATCTTGTCACTCTGCATAGAGTGCTGTGGTGTCTTATCTCACAGCAACCTCAAACCCTTGGGCCTGAGCAATCCTCTTGCCTCAGCCTCCCGAGTAGCTACAATCCCAGCACCTTCAGAGGCTAAGGTGGTAGGATCGCTTGAGGCCAGAAGTTTGAGACCAGCCTGGGTGATATAACAAGACTCCGTCTCTACAAGAAAGAAAAAATAAAATCAGTCAGGTGTGGTGGCTCACACCTACAGAGTAGTCACGGCTACTCTGAGGTGGGAGTATCACTTGATCCCAGAAGTTTGAGGCTGCGGTGAACTGTGATCATACTACTACTCTCAAGCCTCTGTGACAGAGCCAGACTGTCTCAGTCAACCAGCCAGTTAATAACAAATAGTCATGAGATGCCATAGACAGGAGTGCAGAGTATGGACTGAGGAGTTACACGGCTTGGGTTCAAAACCTGTCTCTACCTTGTATGAGCTTTGCATTCTAGAACATGTGCTCTCAAGCGTCTTTCCTCATCTGTCTATAGTACGGGATAACAGTAGCACCACTTTGCAGCACCTGCACTGTGCCTAGAATGCTGAAAAAAGTGCCAACAAGGGGGCGGCGCCTGTGGCTCAAAGGAGTAGGGTGCTGGCTCCATATGCTAGAGGTGGTGGGTTCAAACCCAGCCCTGGCCACAAACGGGAAAAAAAAAAAAAAAAAAGTGCCAACAAGGGCTGATTAGCATCAGAGTAACAATTTAGCCATTTTGCCCCTTCATGCCTTAGTGAGACATTTTGAACTAATAGTGTTGGTGGGAGAGTACAGAAACTTGCTCTTGGTACAGGCAGACCTCCTTTTATTGTATTTTGCATGACTGGCCTTGGCAGATAATTGTGCTTTTCGCATATTGAAGATTTTGTAGTAACCTTGTGTCAGGCAAGTGCTCACTTTGTGTATCTATGTCTCCTTTTCATTATCTATCTGTTACATAATCTATGATCAGTGATCTTGACTATTGTAATTGTTTTGGAATGCTACAAACCACAATTATATAAGATGGCAAACTTAGACAAGAAATGTTTTGTGTGTTCTGACTGTTCCATCAGCCAGCCATTCCCCCATCTCTCTCCTTCTCCTTGGGCTTCCCTTTTCCCTGAGACACAACAGTATTGAATTAGGCAAGTTAATAACCACAGTGGCCTCTAAGTGTTCAAGTGAGATGAAGAGTTGCACATCTCTTGCTTTAAATCAAAAGCTAGAAATGATCAAGCTTGGTGAAAGCTGAGACAGGCCAAAAGCCAGGCCTCTTGTACTAAGTAGTTAGCCAAGTCAACATGAATGCAAAGCTAAAGCTCTTGAAGGAAATTAAAAGTGTCACTCCAGTGAGCATGGGACACTGTTTTGCTTAACAAAGCAAAACAGCCTTATTGCTGATGTGGAGAAAGTTTCACTGGTCTGGATAGAAGCTAAAACCAGCCACAACATTCCCTTAAGCAAAAGCCTAATTCATAGCAAGGTCCTAACTCTCTTCAGTTCTGTGAAGACTTGAGAGAGCTGAGGAAGCTGCAGAGGAAATATTTGAGGCTACCAGAAGCTGGTTCATGAGGTTTATGGAAAGAAGCTGTCTCTGTAGCATCAAAGTGCCGGTGGTCGCAGTAGAGGCTCATGTGGGTGCTGCTGTGAGTTATCTAGAAGATCCAGCTGAGATCTTCAAGGAAGGTGGCTACACAGAGCAACAGATTTTCCATGTAGACAAAACAACCTGCAATTGGAAGAAGATGCCATCTAGGACTCATAGCTAGAGAGGAAATGTCAGTGCCTGGTTTCAAGGCTTCAAAGGGCAGGCTGACTCTTGTTAGGGACTAATGGAGCTGGCGACTTTAAGTTGAAGCCAGTGCTCATTTACCATTCTGAAAATCCTAGGGCCCTTAAGAATTTGCTAAATCTAATCTGCCTGTTCTCTGTAAATGGAACAGCAGGTTCAAACCCAGCCCCAGCCAAAAACTGCAAAAAGCTGTATACCAATTTTCTGTGTCTGTAATAATGTACTGACATAGATCAGAGAGAGGTATTGTGGGTTTTGTTCCCGACCACTGCAATAAAATAGATATTACAATAAAATCACATGAGTTTTCTGGTTTCCCAGTACAGATAAAAGTTGTGTTTCCACTATACTAAAGTATATTAAGTGTAATAACATATATCCAAGAAACAATGTATATACCTTAATTTAAAATTACTTTAGTATTAAAAAATGCTAACAATCATCTGTGTCTTCAGCAAGCTGTCATCTTTTTTGCTGTGGAATATCTTGCCTTGAGGTTGGCAGCTGCTGAAGGCTGAAGAATGCTGGAGCAATTTCTTTTTCTTTTGAGACACAAATTCTTGGGCTTAAGTGATTCTCTTGCCTCAGCCTCCCGAGTAGCTGGGACTACAGGTGCCCTCCACAATAGTATATGGGGCCAGCAACCTACTTCTTGAGCCACAGGCGCCGCCTGGTGTACAGCTTGTTGAATACAGTTTAAGAATATGTATGAAGAATATCAAGATACTCTTATTCTTTGATAGATTCTACTTTGGGGACTCTATCTGAAGCATGGAATGTAACATATGAAAGAAAACCTTAACCTTATAGTGTTATAGTACTATTTATGGTAGTTAATATTTGATTTAAGTATAATACATCTGCTTGGTGCGGTTTAAAATTATGAATCCAAAGACTCTGCAGCTGCATAAAGGAATACTTTATATTACTGTGTTAAGTATTTTATTATTTTAGCAAAATATTTTAAAAGGGATACAAAGTTGTATGTAAAATTGATTATAGGAGTATATAAAGTTTTCACACTATTGCTAGGACAAAGCTCATTGTCCCTCAGGTCTGTTTCACATTGTCACTCTGATACTACTTTTTTTTTTGAGACTGTCTCACCTTGATATAGTGCCATGGCATCACAGTTCACAGCAACCTCCAACTCTTGGGCTTAAGCGATTCTCTTGCCTCAGCCTTCCAAGTAGCTGGGACTACAGGCATCTGCCACAACGCCTGGCTATTTTTGGTTGCAGCTGTCATTGTTGGTTAGCTGGCCCAGGCTGGGTTCAAACCCACCAACTTCAGTATATGTGGCTGGTGCCATAACCACTGTGCTACGGGCCACGAGCCTCTGATACTACTTTTTAAAAATGGCTAAAAAAATCATCAAGTAATGGCTCAGTGCCTATAGCTCGGTGGTTAGGTCACCGGCCCCATACACCGGGGCTGGCGGGTCAAACCCAGCCCAGGCCTGCTAAACAACAATGATAACTACAAGAAAAATATAGCCGGGCATTATGGTGGGTGCCTGTAATCCCAGCTACTTGGGAGGCTGAGGCAAAAGAATTGCTTAAGCCCAAGAATTTGAGGTTGCTGTAACACCACATAGGGTATAGTGAGACAAAGTGAGACTCTGTCTCAAAAACAAAACAAAGCAAAAAATACAACAAGATGACAATTCTGAGGTGGCTCACACCTGTAATCCTAGTACTCTGGGAGGCCAAGGTAGGTGGATTGCCTGAGCTCACAGGTTCAAGACCAGCCTGAGCAAGAGCAAGAGCAAGAGCAAGAGCAAGATCTTGTCTCTAAAAATAGGTGGGCATTGTTACAGGCACCTGTAGTCATAGCTACTCAGGATGCTGAGGCAAGAAGATGGCTTGAGCTCAGGAGTTTGAGGTTGCTGTGAGCTGTGACGCCATGGCACTCTACCAAGGGCAACAGAGTGAGACTGTCTCCAAAAAAAATAAATAAATAAATAAAAGGATTATTAAAGTTCTGTGTTAAAAAAAGAATCATCAAGTAATGAGCAAGACAGATCACTTCTTCCTGTGTCTGAGTGCCATCCCCCTTTGCCAACCTCTAATCTTGGAGCCAGGTATGGGGCAGGAATGAAAAGATAGTGAGGGATGGGCAGGGCTCAAAGATGCTCTTAGGTCTCACTTGTATCTTATGTAGGTTACTTTTCCAATTCTTGAACTTTCTTACGTTATTTTTTTTTTTTAATTAAATCATAGCTGTGTACATTAATGCGACTGGTTTTATAGACCATTTGAAATGTTTTCATCACACTGGTCAACATAGCCTTCCTGGCATTTTCTTAGTTATTGTGTTGAGACATTTACATTCTACATGTACTAAGTTTCACATGTACCCTTGTAAGTGCACCGTAGGTGTAATCCCACCAATCACCCTTCCTCCACCCATCCTTCCCGCTCCCTCTCCTTTCTCTCCCCCTTCCCCATATTCTTAGATTATACCTGGGTTATAGCTTTCATATGAAAGCCATAAATTAGTTTCATAATATGGCTGAGTACCTTGGATACTTTTTCTTCCATTCTTGAGATACTTTACTAAGAAGAATATGTTCCAGCTCCATCCATGTAAACATGAAAGAGGTAAAATCTCCATCTTTCTTTAAGGCTGCATAATATTCCACGGTGTACATATACCATGCTTTATTAATGCATTTATGGATTGATGGGCACTTGGGATTTTTCCATGACTTAGCAATTATGAATTGGGCTGCAATAAACATTCTGGCCCAAATATTTTTGTTATAATGTGATTTTTGGTCTTCTGGGTATATACGTAGTAGAGGAATTATAGGATTGAATGGCAGGTCTATTTTTAGATCTCTAAGTGTTCTCAAAACATCTTTCCAAAAAGGAATATATTAATTTGCATTCCCATCAGCAGTGTAGAAGTGTTCCCTTTTCTCCACATCCACGCCAAAATCTCTGGTCTTGGGATCTTGTGATGTGGGCTAATCTTACTGGACTTAGATGATATCTCAAAGTGGTTTTGATTTGCATTTCTCTGATGATTAATGATGATGATGACCATTTTTTCATGTTTGTAGGCTGTGTGCCTGTCTTCTTCAGAGAAGTTTCTCTTCAAGACCCTTTCCCACCCTGAGATGGGATCACTTGTTCTTTTATTGCTTATATGTTTGAGTTCCCTGTGGATTCTGGTTATTAAACCTTTGTCAGA
This sequence comes from Loris lydekkerianus, assembly GCA_963574355.1. Taxonomy (NCBI): domain Eukaryota; kingdom Metazoa; phylum Chordata; class Mammalia; order Primates; family Lorisidae; genus Loris; species Loris lydekkerianus. Next base: position 21,914 of record CAUYPK010120673.1, read on the forward strand.
GATATAACCTGCAAATATCTTCTCCCATTCTGAGGGATGTCTGCTTGCTTTACTTACTGTGTTCCTGGCTGTGCAGAACCTTTTTAGTTTAATCAGGTCCCAGTAGTGTATTTTTGAAGCTGCTTCAATTGCCCCGGGGGGTCCTCCTTATAAAATATACACCCAGGCTAATTTTTCAAGAGTTTTCACTGCACTTTCTTCCAGTATTTTTATAGTTTCATGTCTTAAGTTTAACTCTTTAATCCAGTGAGAGTCTATCTAAGTTAATGGTGAAAGGTGTGGGTCCAATTTCAGTCTTCTACAGGTCACCAGGCAGTTCATCCAGCACCATTTGTTAAGTAGGGAATCTTTTCCCCACTGAATGTTTTTAATTGGCTTTTCAAAGATCAAATAATGGTAAGTAGCTGTGTTCATCTCTTGGTTCTCTATTCTGTTCCATACATCTACCTCTCTGTTTTTGTGCTTGAACCATGCTGTTTTGATCACTATTGATTTATAGTCTGAGGTCCGGTAGTGTGATTCCTCCTGCTTTGCTTTTATTTCTGAGTAATATCTTGGCTATTCAAGGTTTTTTATGATTCCATATAAAACGAAGTAGTATTTTTTCATGATCTTTATAGTATGATAGTGGAGCTTTAATAGGGATTGCATTAAAGTTGTATGTTGCTTCGGGTAGTATGGACATTTTAACAATGTTGATTCTTCCCAGCCATGAGCATGGTATGTTTTTCCATTTGTTAATATTTTCAGCTTTTTTTTCTTAGAGTTTCATAGTTCTCTTTATAGAGATCTTTCATGTCCCTTGTTAGATAAAGTTTCAAATATTTCATCTTCTTTGGCACTACTGTGAATGGAATAGAGTCTTTAACTGTTTTTTAATTTTGACTATTATTGGTATATATACATTTATGAATGTTGATTTATGAGTGTTGGTTTTGTAAACTGAGACACTGCTGTATTCCTTGATCACTTCTCAGAGTTTTGTAGTAGAATCGCTGGTGTTTTCCAGATATACAATCATATCATTCACGGAGAGTGAAAGTTTGATCTCTTCCAACCCTATATGGATACCCTTGATCGCCTTTTCCCCCCAATTACGATGGCTGAAACATCCATTACAATGTTAAAGAGCAGTGGAGACAATGGGCAACATTGTCTCCTTCCTGATCTGAGTGGAAATGATTTTAATTTATCTCCATTCAATACAATATTGGCCGTGGAATTGCTGTAGATGTCCTCTATCAGTTTAAGAAATGTCCCTTCCATACCAATTTTCTTAAGTGTTCTGATCATAAAAGGATGCTGGATGTTCTCAAAAGCTTTTTCTGCATCAATTGAGAGGATCATATGGTCTTTGTTTTTTAATTTGTTTATGTGCTGAATTATATTTATAGATTTATGTTTATTCAACCAGCCTTGAGACTCTGGGACAAAACCAATTTGGTCATGATGTATAATTTGTTTGATGTGTTGCTGGATTCTGTTAGAATCTTGTTGAATATTTTTTGCATCTATATTCATTAGTGATATTGGTGTATAATTTTCTTTTCTTGTTGAGTCATTTTCTGTTTCAGGGATTAGGGTGACATTTACTTCATAGAACATGTTGGATAGTATTCCTTCTTTTTCTATACTTCAGAATAGGTTGAGTAGTATAGGTACTAGTTCCTCTTTAAAGGTTTGGTAGAATTCTGACGTGAAAACATCTGGTCCTGGGCTTTTCTTTTTAGGGAAATTTTGTATGGTTGATTCTATTTCAAAACTTGATATAGGCCTGTTCAACATTTTCACTTGATTCTGGCTAAGTCTTGGAAGGTGACATTCTTCCAAGTATTTGTCAATTTTTTTCAGATTTTCTTATTTCTGACAATAAAGTTTCTTGTAATATTTATTAAAGATTTTTTGAATTTCTGAGAAGTCTGTTGTTATTTCATCTTTGTCATCTCTAATTGATGAAATTAGTGATTTTACTCTTTTTTTCCTGGTTAGGTTTTTCAAAGGTTTATCTCTTTTACTGACCTTTTAAAAAAACCAACTGTTTCATTTATTGATCTGTTGTATAATTCTTTTGTTTTCAATTTCACTTACTTCTACTCTAATTATGGTTATTTATTTTCTTCTATTAGGTTTGGTGTTTAATGTTCTTTCTTTTCCAGTTGCTTGAGATGTCCCATTAAGTTGTTCACTTCTTCTCTTTCTGTTCTCTTGAGGAAGTCTTGTAGTGCTATAAATTTCCCTCTTAGTTCCGCCTTTGTGGTATTCCAGAGGTTCTGATAATTCATGTCTTCATTGTCATTTTGTTCAAAAAATTTGGCAATTTCCTTCTTAATCTCGTCTATGACCTAGCTATCATTCAGCATAAGGTTATTTAACTTCCATGTTTTTGTATGACTATGCATATTCCTGTTATTCCTGAATTTGAGTTTTATTCCATGGTGGTCCAAGAAGATGCAAGGAATAATTTCTGTTCTTTTAAATTTACTGAGGTTAGACTTGTGACCTAAGATGTGATTGATTTTGGAGTATTCTCCTGGGCTTATGAGAAGTATGTGTATTCAGTTTTGTTGGGATGAAATGTTCTGTAGATGTCTGTTAAATCTAAATGTTGGATGGTTAGGTTTAAATCTAAAATTTTTTTGCTCAGCTTCTTATTGGAGGATTTATCCAACAATGATAAAGGAGTATTAAAATCTCTGACTATTATGGATCTGGAGGAAATCAAGTTGCTCATATCTATTAGAGTTTTTCTTATAAATTGAGGTGCATTCTGGTTGGGTGCATAAATATTAATAATTGAAATCTCATCATATTGAGTATTACCCTTAACAAACATGAAGTGACCATTCTTATCCTTCCTTACTTTTGTTGGTTTAAAGCCTATTGTATCTACAAATAGAATTGCAACACCTACTTTTTTTTTTTTTTATTTCCATTTGCCTGAAATATGGATGATCATCCTTTCACCCTGGGTCTATATTCATCTTTTAAGGTAAGATGAGATTCTTGTATGCAGCAGATATCTGGCCTGAGTTTTTGTATCCAGTCAGCCAACCTGTGCTTCTTTAGAGGACAGTTTAAGCCATTCACATTAATGAAGACTATTGATAAGCCTGGAAAAATTTTGGGTATATAGTTTTTTGAAAGTGTAGTAGTAATCCTTTTCCCACTATGGAAGTTGGATTTAGATTAAAAGTTTCTGAGTGAGTTTACTGTTGTTGTATAGGATTAGGCTGATCATTATGGAGGATATGATAGAGAATATCCTGAAGAGCTGGTTGGGTTATGGCAAATTTCTTCAACATGTGTATGTCATTAAAGTATTTAATTTCTCCATCATAAATGAAACTCAGTTTAGCTGGATACAGGATCTGGGGTTTAAAGTTATTTTGTTTTAGGAGATTAAAAGTCGATGACCACCCTCTTCTGGCTTGAAAGCTTAAGTAGAGAGATCTGCCATAACTCTAATATCCTTCCCTTTGTAGGTTATGGTTTTCTTACGTCTGGTTGCTTTTAGAATTTTCTCCTTCATATTAACTTAAGTGAAGTTAATAATGATGTGCCTGGGGGATGTCTCATTCGGTTTGAGTCATGCTGGGGTTCTGAAATTGTTTGCTGTCTGAATTTCAGAATCTCTTGGCATGTCTGGAAAATTCTCTTTCATAATTTCATGGAGAAGCACCTCTGTGCCTTGCGAAGCCACTTCATTGTTTTCAGGGATTCCAATGAGGCAGATATTAACCTTCTTCGAATTATTCCAGAGCTCTCTGAGAGAATGATCTGTTTTTGCTCTCCATTTCCCTTCCTCTTTGAGAGTTTGGGAGCATTCAAAAGCCTTATCTTCAATGTCAGAAATTCTTTCTTCTGCTTGCTCCACTCTATTACTGAGGAATTCTACTATATTTTTCTGATCTTTGATGGCTGAAAATTCTTGCTTCAATGTTTCAAAATCTTTGGTGATTTTGTGTTTGAATTCGTTGAATTCAACTTTTTAATTGCTCCTCGAATTTCTAATTCCTACTTTTCCTCCCTTCGATTAATCTTGTTTGCAATCCAAATTCTGAATTCGTTTTCTGACATCCTGGCCATGTCTTTATGAATGGGATCTTCAGTTGCATCTGTGATATCTTTCCTTGGGCGGGGTGGTTGATCTACTCAGTATTCCTGTTACCAGAGTTTTTCTGCTGATTATACCCCATGATTATATTACACTGTTTGACTCAATGAGTGGATCAAGAAAAGTTGGGTTCGGAGCTCCAGGAATAGTGATTAACCATCCCTTTCCCCCAAATTTGGACTGGTGTCTGTACCATTTCTCCTGGAGCTTTACTGAGGACCCATGTAGTGCTATGGCCTGAGAAACTGGGCAACTGCTTGATGTGGTCAAGCTAAATGGCTCTGTCTTGTTTTCAGCTGGTCTCTGTCTGACCCTAGTGAAATAGTTATTCTGGGTTGAAGTGTCAGCTGTGGAGAAATACCAGCAATTAAGTCCCCCACCCCCCACAGGCAGCAATTAGAAAAAGGAATATCAAACCTTCCTACAATCATAAACCCAGGGCACCACTTGGATAGTCCTCAGGTGATTGGCTCAGTTCAAAAGGTCCAAATCAATTATCTCAGTCAGCACATGTCGCAGGTGGGAGAGTTTAAAAGATCTCTGGCAACAAGATCGCAGGGGTCTACTGACAACACAAATATAACTTACTCCAGTGCTCTATGAGGTCAGGAGGACCCACCCAGCAAATAGATTAGTCTGGGAAGGTTGATGCCTCCTTCCCTGCCTTGCAACTCTGTCACATCCTGTTGCTAATAACTCCAAAAGGCTGTGACCCAGTTTCCTCTGATGAGCTGACACTGTAGCGGGTTGTACCTGACTGAATCACGGAGAAATCTAATGTCTGCTCAGCCAGGCTACTGCTGTCTGCCACTATCCGGCAGGGGGAGGTGAGAGCTCACAACCTTGTGTGCTTGATGAAGGCTGGGCTGTTCACTCTGTTCCAGCCCCACCCCTGATTGATGTTACTAACAGAATTTGCAGAATTTGTTTCTGTCCTGGCTAAATTTCCCTGCAGAAGAGAAGCTGTTTTGAGTTCACAGAACCTGTCCCTCAGGCTCTATTTTTGCTGCTGCAGGTGTGTATTTGTAGCATGGTTAGGTGTCAGTTCTAGTCTCCTGCCCTCCTTTGTCTAGGCTGATGATCCCCTGCACACCATGTGCATCTTAGGCTCAGTAAAGCTGTCCTATGGGTCAGCCCTGCCCTGGAAGTCTCCAGGACTGCACGTGCGTTTTCTAGTTCCTGTGCTCCACCCAGGCCAGTACTGCCTCAGGCAAACCCTTTACTCACGGGGCCTGCATTTCCAGCCCAGATCTGTTCTGCCAGTGGTTGCCACCTGAGAAGATGCCCGGCCTCCTCTGGTTGCCCAGAGAGACAGGAGGGTGTGACTCCAGAATATCCAGGGGTGAGACCTATTGTTGCCCAAAATGGCTGCTGCTGTGCACCTCAGGGCACCTCCGCTCCAGCGTGGTTCCCTCTCAGCCGCCCTTTCTCTTCTCACTCCCATGCCACAAAATCAGCACGTGCCACAGAATCAGCACATTTGCAGTTTAGGCCCTGTCCACACCTCTCAAGAAAACACCCAGGAATCTGGACTCCTGGGGGACAGGTCTCCAGATCTCAGAGTGATAGTGGAGGGGAGTGCTGGGAGCTCAGAATTGCAGGCAGAGAATATATACAGTTTTATGCAGTTTTATGCCTGGCAGGAGAATGCTGTGGCACTCTAGTAGGGGAGGTAGGTCCAGTTTTTGGAGGGTCTCTTCCATGGAGTGTATTGAGAGGACCTTTGAACTCTGCTTGTTTGTTTGTGAGGTGCTCCAAGCCTTTCTTATGGGGGAGGGGTCTCCCGTCCACTTGGTGATGGATTGTGTACCTTTTGTTTGTATCCTTTGGGTCCCAGCTCGCTGCAGCTGGGTTGATGTACGTTCTTCAACCTTCTCTCTTGGGGCAGCTCTAATCCACCAGATAACTTGCTAAATTTCTGTCCTTTAACTGTTCTGCTGGACGGAAGCCTCTGTGGAAAGCTGGCTTCAGTCAGCCATCTTGTCTCCACCCCCCCAGTACTATACTCTTGATCTTCTCAACAGCAATTCCTGTCCCCTCCAGTTTTTCTTTTTCTTTTCTTTTGTTCTTTCTTTCTTTTTTTCTTTTTTTTGAGACAGAGTCTCATAATGTTTCCCTTGGCAGAGTGCCTTGTCCTCACAGCTTACAGCAACCTCAAACTCTTGGGCTCAAGTGATTCTCTTGCCACAGCCTTCCAAGTAGCTTAGATTACAGGCACCCACCACAATGCCCGGCTATTGGTGATGGAGTCTTGCTCTTGCTCAGGGTGGTCTCAAACCCATGAGCTCAAGCAATCCACCAGTCTCAGCCTCCCAGAGTGCTAGGATTACAAGTGTGAGCCACTGGATCCAGCCCAGTTTTTCCTTTCTTTTAATGAAAACATCATCCATCTCTTTGCTTATGCTAGAAAGTTGTCATCCTTAACTGCTTTCTTTCACCTTTCATAGTTTATAAATCAAGTTTTTGATCTACCAAAATTTTTCTATCTCTGTCCATTTCTCTCCATTTCCATGATCACTGCCCTAGCTCAAACATTTGCACAGACTTCTGTAATATTTTCCTAATTGATTTCTCTACTTTTGCTTTTGTATCACTCTAACTTATTCTTTTCAGAATGGAGCACTACTTAAAAATATCTAATGACATTAATAACTTTAACTAAGACCTTGTAGTGATTTCTGCTTTTCTTCTTACAAAGTTTGAAATCTTTACTGCGACTTCCAAGGCATTACTTGGTAACAACCCCTCCTTTTCCGCAATCCATTTACAAGGGTCTTCACTCTAGCTTTACATTTAAACATTTTTATGTTTACATACTTTCATGGGTACTTTCCTCCGTGTAGTATAAGCATACACCATATTTAGTCCCACTTTTTTTTGGCAATCAATGTGCAGTTAATTCTTTCAGCTTTATTTCAAACATTGCTTCCACTGGAGAACTTTCTAGTTTAATATAAAGTCCTTTGGTTATATCCAATAACAGTACATATATGTTTCCTTCTTTGAACTTTGTACAGTGGTTATTTTATTGTTGTGATGGAAATCCTCATTTGATGGTTATCTTCCCCACTATGCTTCCTGAGTGCTGGCTTCCTCTCTAAACCTCCTTCAGCGCTTTAGCGTCATTGCTGAGTTTAGCAACTAACACAGAAGGCACTCTGTATCATGTAAATGAGTATCAGGGGAGAGAGTACCCTGGTCTGAAAGGCACAAAACCTGAATTTTACTGATTTCCCCCTCTTACAAGTTATGTGATATTGAATAAGGCACTGACATTTTCTCTATCTCTGTTTTTTCACTCTCCAATACAGGACAAAGGCCAGTTGCAGTAAAAAGAATCTATGTTAAACAGAAAGAATTTCACGGAAGGTAATTAGTGCTTATAGAATCACAGGAAGGATAAGAGAAGTAGGTTCCCCTGTGCTGGATTTCTAGGATGACTCCTCATACCTCTTCCACAATCAGGAAAATCATGGAAACTGTGGCACATGCCCCCAAAGCTGCTACAGTTGGATGAGGAAGCCATGCATGTCTCAATGTTTGTTTTTTCTTTGGTTTAATTTCCATAAGTTACATGTGATTAAAAGAGTCAAACAGTTCTTTCAAAGTTTGATATGAAGACTACAAGTCTTTGGCCTCCTCTTTTCCCCATTTTCCAGATGAGAACTAGTTGTACTTCTTCTAGCTAACTATTCTGGGATTAGTTCCAGATCTCTGAATCACACGCATATATTGCTACTTGAATTTTTGTTTTGAGTGTGACTGGTGTCTTCTTACCTCAGAAGACAGCACTTAGTCCTCCATTGCCACCTCCTCACCTTCCTTCAGACTTGCAGGACTACTGCCCTCTTTTTGCACTTATTTGTTATTTCAAAAGTACCTCCCACTCAAATTCTCTAAGATTCATGCCTTCATGTTCAGGCAGTGACTTCACTGCCACCATCACAGAAAATTTGTGAATCCTCTCAGATGTAGGACTACTCTTGGGCAACATGGCTACATTTTCAGAATCTTGTCCCCTTTTTTCAGTGGCCTGAGGAGAATCCTTCACATGGGAGAAAGGAGGAAGATAATGAAAAATAACATTCATTATGGAGCTACTCCTGGCAGATGTGACTGTAGTGTGTTTCACTATCTTTTTACCTTTCTTCATTTTATTTGTCTCTATACTGAAACTGTAAAGGTTAATTCACTCTGTAGTTCTATGTTTGGGTTAAGTGTTCATTGTTGAACCAAATGCTATAACCAGAAGGATGTAGACTTAACTGCTTACCTAATCATTCATTGGTTGCCAGGCCCACCAGGACAACAAAGACCAGAGAGAACTACCCCCAAAGAAACAAGGGTGCTAGCACAATCCAGTACAATCTATTGCAATTGTTCATATTGTGAACTAAAATGAAATCTTAAGGCTCTCAGCTGACTGAATGGGCCAGGCCCCTTCTTGGCTAAGAAAAGCCTGGAAATACCCTAAAACTGAATTGCTGGCCATGAGAAGGGAGGGCCTTTTCATACCTTCCTCCCTTCTTGGAGATAACCCCCCCTTTTTTTTTTGAGATACCTTTTTAATTCATTAACAGGTCTAAGGCTATATAAGAAAAAGCTGAACCATACCTCTGAGTCTTCAGTTTACTTAACAGAACACATGCGTCTGTGTATACGTATGTCCCACATGTGAGGTGTATGTCTGGTGGCTTGTGTCTAATTAACAGACTTCCGTATCTTGACTTAAAACATTCTATGCCTTTAGATGGAGCTTCATTTCTTTAACCAATCACAAATCAAAGAATCTTCAAATCTTCAAATCTTCTAACCTGTAACACCTTACTTTGAGATACCTTGCTTTGGGGGGACAAACTAATGAAGGGTCTATGTATTGATTTATGGATTTATGTATAATTTCTCTCTCCCTGAGATGTATAAAACCAAACAGTACCCAAGTCATGGTGAGAGCACTTGTTCAAGGTTTCTTGTGTGTGACTCTCCAGCCCTTAGTTCCACATACTCATCTCAAAATATACATCTCCCTATTATTTTACAGTCTTGGTTTTTTCTGTTGACACTACTTAACTGAATGTAGTGTCTGACCTTTGATAAGTTACTTAAACTGTTAGAATCTCAAACTCTTCATAACATAGACTAATAAAATCTATTTCACATGATTTGAGGGAGGAATGACAATAATGTATAAGAAGTATCTTGCATGTTTAGGCGTTTCTGGCCTATACAAGTTTCACAGAATCTCAGACATCTCTCTTTTCTTTGATTTTCTCATTTCCAAACAGTTCTTTTATCTAAATCTATTGCCAATATCCCATTTCAGAATCCATTTAACTTTTATTTAAATATTTATATTTACCTTTAAACCACCTTCTCATCCCAGGCCATTCTCTACACTACTTTCTAAAATACAATCTGATGGGCAGTGCCCATGACTCAGGGGTTAGGGCACCGGCCCCATATACCAAGGGTGGCAGGTTCAAATCTCACCCTGGCCAAACTGCAACAACAACAACAACAAAAATAAAATCTAATCTGATAATGACACGATCCTGCTTAGAATTCATCTACCTCTTTATTAGCTAACGATGCTTTTCAACCCTGTGCAAATGAAATCAGAATGTAGAGTATATTGGAGAGTAAAGCTCCTTTAAATAATAAAATAAGAAAATATGTTCTATTACTTCATTATGACTTACTATATTTGTTATTTTCTCTTAGAAAACAGTACAATATAGGCACTTAAAACATAAAGGTTAGTAGTACTTTAGATGAGGTTCCAGTGGTAGATAAAGTTTTTGCTCTTAGGTTGGCAATTTCTCAACCCAATAAGTCATTTTCTAAAATGTATTTATTAAGGTATAATTAATACATAAAGAAACCATTTTATGGTACATTTTGATGAGTTTGGATATTTGCTAACACCTATGATACCATCACAGCCACAATAATAGATACCTTCCACACTTCCCAAAGTTTTCTTGTGTCCTTTTGGGAGGGGTGTGTGTGTGTATGTGTGCATGTGCACACGTGTGTACAGTAAAACATTTAAGATGATCTACTCTCTTAATTTTTGAAGTACACATTACTGCATTGTTAAATATAGTCACTATGTTGTACAGCAGATCTCTAGAATTTATTCATGTAGTATAACTCAATCTTTATACCCATTGGGAAACTCCTCATTTCCCCAACCCCTAACCTCTGGCAGCCACTGTTGTATTTTCTGCCTCTATGAGTGACTAAGTCATTTTTTAAAAACAAATGAGTTAGCCTTTGTTCACAGTCAAGGTCCCCAATAGAATTGCCCTTAAAAGACACATTTTTCTCTCATTCTTCTCAACAATGGATTTTGAAATTTAATAGATTAGGAAAGTATTTTCCTTTCCTAACTCTGGAGGTCAGAGAGGAACTACAGAACTAAATTAGTTTTTTTTTTTTTTTTTTTTTTTTTTTGTAGAGACAGAATCTTACTTTATCGCCTGCAGTAGAGTGGCATCACACAGCTCACAGTAACCTCCAACTCCTGGGTTTAGGGGATTCTCTTGCCTCAGCCTCCCGAGTAGCTGGGACTACAGGCACCTGCCACAATGCTTAGCTATTTTTTTGTTGCAGTTTGGCTGAGGCCAGGTTTGAACCCACCACCCTTGGTATATGGGGCCAGCACCTGGCCCACTGAGCCACAGGTGCTGCCCACAAAATTTTTAAAAAGCTTTTTAATAAATTAATGTTTTTGTATTTGAGGTCTTTGGTCTTCATCAGTGTTAGCATGGTACTTTTAAGAATTTGACTATGTTGTTAAATATTACCTATAACAACAGAATCTTATGTTAACAAATTATAACTTACATGTTATGGCCTTAGTTTTTTCTCTCCTCGTTAATTTCTAAATTCTGAATAATAATACCATTAAAATTTCTTTTGTGCTTGAATTGTATATGTGTTCCTGGAATAGCCCCTAGATAACACAAAAACTCACATTTTTGTACACATATAGAAGTAAAATTCAACAGAAATCAAGTTGGGTGGGGAGCAGGGGTAGGGTAAATTCACACTTAATGAGTGCAATGCATGGATTCTGAGTGAAGGACACACTAATAACATTGAGTTAAAATGTACAAAAGTGAATTACATAATCAAAAGGTGTGTACTCTCGTAATACTCTGAAATAAAAAATGCATTATAAAAACATTCATTCCTTCATTGTAAATAAGAAAAACAAGATTAAGTGTGTTGTGGCCTTTTGCAAATCTAATGAATTTAAAACAACTGTGGTTTTAAACATTGAGATAAAAGAAAGGTTGATGATTCAAAAAAGTTCTTTTTTTAGCTTAATTATGTATAAGTTAAAAATATTACTACAAATACACTTTAATGGTTATGTTTTTTCAGGTTAAAGGAAGCATGTTCATGTTTATGCATAAATACTAGTATAATATCTGTCTATAAAGTGATATTTCTTTTCATGTTTCATCAATCAGGGATTATCATAGTATTTTATGACATAAAAATCCTAAAGGATTTTCAAGGTAAGGCTGTTTTTACTGCCAGGGTTATGTTCTTACTCCTAAATCTTTAACTACATCCTTGTAAATTAATTATGTAACTTAGAAGTGGATACTACTCTTCCCCGCAGTTAACGCTGATTAACACAGGCATTGGTCAGAGCTCTGAATTTTATTACCATGGCAGGGATAAACTGACTTCATTTTTAAATGAGCATTGGTGAAAAAACTTTAAAGGCATAGCCAAGGGTGTTTATAGTGCCTGTTTTACTTGCCTACAACTTAATTTTGTTAAAACTACAAAGCTGGTGTACGTCCAAATGGATTCATACTGTTGTGTCTCCAGTACTGAGATATAACAATGTTTGCTTATCATATGCTTATTCTTAGGATGTATCACAGCTTTCCCCTGTGTAAAATTCACATCTTTAACAATGGTACTATAAAATGTAACTTGGTTTTATGTTTCCCATCTGCAGAACGTCTACCTACCTCTCTGGTGGTAGTGAACGTGTTGTATTATTACGATCACAAAGAATGCTGCAGTCTTACCCATAAGCCAGAAAGTACATTGTTCTTATCACTCATGGTCTTCTAAAAATAGTGAAATAGAAATGGCATTCTAAAATGCCCAGTTTTCCAAATTCACTAAAGGGTTTCAGTTGTCTTGGAGTTCTATTTTGTCCTAATGACAAGTAAACCTACTCCCTCAGAGCCACACAGGTTGTCTCCAGATGAGCTTGTGACAGCTCATCTGATGAGACTGAAAGCTGCTGCTTCCGTGGTAGATTCCAAACTATTTATACAGAGATAGCTAAATTTTGACAAGGTTTGAAGTAACAGTCTCAGAATTATTGTCTATGTAAGGGAAACTGAAAATATTTATAATTCAATGAAAGTAAAAGCACTGTATGTCAATTTTTGTGGGACAAATTTAAAATGGTGTTTAGAGGTAAACTTAGAGCTTCAATTGCTTTCATTAAAAAGCTGGAAAAAAAGTCATATGTTAAGTCAAAAAACTAAAAGAGTAAAAAGCAAAAAAGTAGGAAGAGAGCAAAATAAAGATGCATAAAAGTATAATGACAAAGAAATATTAAAAATAATAATTTCAAAAACCAAAAGATGATCATTAGAAAAAATACCTTTGTAAAGGCTTAGCGAGAATTATCACGAAATTAAAAGTAAAAGTACAAATGTTATATTATATTTACATTAAAAAATGCAACATGAATTGACAAATATTCAGATTTTTAGAAAAACCTTACAATAGCTCCAGAAATAATTTTATGTCCATCATTCCAGAACTTAGATGAACTAAATTATTTTGTAATAAACTCAAGTGGAGAAATTTAAATAAAAAAAACAAGTAAATCAATAAAACTTAAATAGAATCTGTAACCAAAATCTTGCTCAACAAAAGATACTATTCCTAGATGACCTTTTTTCCTAGATGATCTTAGAAATAAATTTTTCTAAGTTCCCAGAAAAAAGATATTTCTAATATCTTTGTAAAGAATAAATATAAATTCTTTTCAGAGAGTACAAAAAGAGCAAAAGCCATTCAAGTCATTTTATGAGATTGCTATTTACTTTATTATTTTCTTTTTATTGTTGGGGATTCATTGAGGGTATAAGAAACCAGGTTACACTGATTGCATTTGTTAGGTAAAGACCTAACAAATCCTTACAGTTGTGTCTTGCCCCCAAAAGGTGTGGCACGCACCAAGGCCCCACCCCCATCCCTCCTTCCCTCTCTCTGCTTTTCTGAGATTGCTATTACTTTGATAGAGGAGTTGAACAGTTATAATACAAGAAAATAAAATTATAGACCAATCTTATTTATGGACTTCAGCAGTCAGATTCTAATTTATATACTCACAAATCAAATTCAGCATTGTGTAAAAATCAATAATCTATCTCAATGATATATATCTTCATAGATTATACATACAATTCATGGATCATAAATTATGTAGGCTGATGTTAGCCTATGAGTTTCTTGCAATGATACAAGAAATTTTTGACATCAATAGATTAGAGAGGGTGAGAGATCACTTCAGTAGATATACAAAAGACATTGATAAGTTCATTATTTATCAAGCCAAAAGATAATGGCAAATTAGGAGTAGAAAGAAACTTTATTAAACTAAAAATATATTAAAAAATTAATAGCAATCTTACCATTGGCAAAACTGTGTAATCATTCTCAGTAAAGTCAAGAGACAGGCAAAATGCTCTCTATCTTTTTTCTTTCTTTGTAATGGTGGTCTTAATCAATGCAATGGGGAAAGAAAATGAGGTTTCATATGGAAATAGAAATGTGCCCACTTCTGTTTTCTAGATACTATAATTGTCTATATAGAAAATCCTCTAAAATTCATTAAAACCATAAGAGTTTAGCAAATTTCTTAAGAGGACAATAACAAAAACCTCCATAACATTCCTATACACCAACAGTTGCTAATCAGAATATATAATGTGCAAAAAATAATCTTATTTAGAATAACATAAAATATAAGGTATCTATGACTAAATCTAAGAATGTACAAGATCTACAAGGAAAAATGTATAAAATAATACTGAAAAATATAAAAAAGAATAAATATTTACTCAGTATTGTAAATGTTATTCTTTCTCAATTTGTAATTGAATGCAATTACAAAACAAGTTTTTGTCTCTGAACCTCAAACTCCTAGGTTCAAGTGATCCTCCTACCTTGCCCTCTCTGTGTGCCACCACACCTGGCTATTTTTTTCTATTTTTGGTAGAGATAGGGTGTCTCTCTTGCTCATGCTGGACTTGAATTTCTGACCACTCACAGCATGCTAGTATTACAGGCATGAGCCACAGAGCCTGGCCCATGCTATTCTTTTTCTTTTTCTTTTTTTTTTTTTAATCAAGGCAAGCATGAAAGTTTATTGAGGAAGAGAAAGGTAGGTTTTCAGAGTTAAAGCAAGATATCATAGGTTTATAGAACAAGATACATTTTCCATAGGCCAGAAACAGGCCTCCTTTGTTGTCATGAGGGAAAAGACTAGCCCAAGCCATTCTTAACATAGAAGAAAGAAGGGCCAAGAATAGAAGAAATGATTCTTGAGATGATTGAGGTCAGAAATCTTTCTCCCCTAGTTATCAAGATATTTAAGATCGTAGAAATTAAGTTTGTCATTTCAAAAATAGTTATAATCATTCAATGAAGGGAGATCAGAATTAGTATTATATATATATGCAGAGATAAGCAGGTACAGATATGTAGTGCAATGGCACAGTGGAATCTTAAGTAAGTGGAAAGCAGATCATCTTAATCAGCTTTTGGTGCTTGAATAATTGATCATTCATATCAAAAAATGATGCAATTATCTCCAACTGTAACAAAAGTATTATCTAAGTTAACTCTTTAATGTGAATATTATACTTTAATTTTAGAAGAAAATACAGGACAATATCTTTCTAACATTAAATTTTAGAGAGTAGAGTACAGAGGCATGATGACCAACTGGAGCCAGCTTTCTACAGAGGCTCCTGTCCAGAAGGGGAGCTAAAGGACAGAAGTTTAGCAAGTAAGCTGATGGTTTAGAGCTGAGCCAAGAGGGAAGGTTGAAGAATGCACATCAACCCTGCTGAGGCAAGCTGTGACCCACAAGGATACAAATAATAGGTACAAAATCCATCGCCAAGCAGATGGGAGTCCCCTCCTCCATGTGAACAGCTGGCAGTATACTTTCTACAAACAAGTGAGCAGAGTTCAAACATTGTCCCATTTTATCCCACAAGAGAGACCCTCTAAAAATCGGACCTCCTTCCCCTACTAGGGTGCCATGGCACTCTCCTGCCAGGCATAAAACTGTATAAAACTGTATATATTCTCTACTTGCTATTCTGGACTCCCAGCACTCTCCTCCTCTCTCTGAGGCCTGGAAGCTTGTCCTCCGTGGAGTCCAGATTCTTAGGCATTTTCTCAAGAGGTATGGACAGGGCGTGGGCTGTTGCAGGTCTGTGCTAACTCTGCGGCATGGGAGTAAGGAGAAAACGATCAACTGAAGGAACCATATGGTAAAGGGAGAGGCAGTGTCCCCCAGCACAGAGCAGCAGCGACAACAGTGGGAACAGTAGGGCTCACACACCTGGGGATATTTTGGAAGGACACTCTCTGTCTTTCTGGGCAACCAGAGAAAGCCAGGCATCTTCTTCAGTGGCAAACACTAGCACAATAGATCTGGGATCTATTACAACTTTACCTCCATTCTATTAATAGATCTGGGATGGTAACACAGACCCCATGGGCGAAGGGTATGCCTGAGGCAGTACCAGCCTGGGCAGAGTGCGGAGAATAGAAGATGTGTATGCAGAGACGGCATATTCCCAGGGCAGGGCTGAGCAAGAGGACTGCTTTAGTGAGCCTAAGAAGCACCCGGCACTCAGGGGATCATAACTGAGACAAAAAGCAGGTGGCGAGAGGCTGGAATTGAGAGCTCAGTGTGAGCTCTAACTGCACCGCCCCAACATGGACTGCAGGGGAAACAGAAACACCAGCTCTGAGCAGCAGCACAGACCAGGGCTGAGTTGAAGTTTCTGTGAACTCAAACAGCACCTGGTCCACAGGGAATATAGCCAGGACAGAATCACAAATTCTGCACAAATATAAGTGTTAGCAACATCAATTAGGGGTGGGGATGGAACTGAATGAACCACCCAGCTTCCATTAACCACCCAAGGTTGTCAGGCCTCAGCTTCCCCTGCCAGATGGTGGCAGAGTATGGAGGGCTGGCAGAGGAGACTTAAGATCTCTCTGTGACTCAGGCAGGCTCAAACTCCTGGAGCATCTGCTCACTGGGGGGAACTGGGTCATAGCCCTGTGGGGTTACCAGTGACTGGGTGTGATAGGTGCAAGGTGGGAAGGAGGCATCAACCTTCTCAGACTAACTCATTTGCTGGTGGGCGGGGGGGATCCTTCTGACTCCACAGAGCACCAGAACAAGTCATACTTGAGCTGCCTGCAGACCCCTGCTATCTAGTTGCCAAAGACCTTTTGAACTGCCTCACTCGATACTGAGTGCTGACTGGGACAATTGATTTGGATCTCTAAGACTGGACCAATCACCTGAGGACTATCCAAAGTGGTACCCTGGGTATGTGGTTGTGGGAACCTTTGATTTTCCTTTTCCAGTTGTTGTTCATGGGGGGCAGGATGACTTAGTTGCTGGTATTTCTCCACAGCTGAGATATCCACCCAGAGTAACTGATTTACTAGGGTAGGATAGAGACCAGCTGAAAACAAGACAGAGCCACTTAGCCCGACCACACCAAGTAAGTCCCCAGTGTCTCAAGCCGTACCACTGTACCTTTGCAAAGCTCTAGGGGAAAAGGTACGGACACCAGTCACAGATCTTGGGCAAAGGGCTGGTTAATCACTACTCCAGGAGGCCCCCAAACCAACTTCACCTCATCTGCTCATCTAGCCAAATGGTATAAAATAATCATGGGGAAGAATCAGTGGAAAAACTTTGGTAACATGAATAACCAGAGCAGAGCAAATCAACTCCCCCAAGGAATGATACGGTGGACACAACTGAAGATCCTATTCATAGACAAATGGCTGAGAAATTGAATTCAGAGTTTGGATTGCAAATAAGGTTAATAGAATGGAGATAAAGTTGGAATTAGAAATTCAAGGAGTATTTCAAAAGTTATCTCAAGAATTCAGTGAATTCAAAGACAAAATCACCAAAGATTTTGACATATTGAGGCAAGAATTTGCAGCCCTCAAAGATCTAAGAAATACAGTAGAATTCCTCAGTAACAGAATGGAGCAAGCAGAAGAAAGGATTTCTGACATTGAGGACAAAGCTTTTGAATGCTCCCAAGCACTCAAAGAGGAAGAGAAATGGAGAGCAAAAATGGATCATTCTCTCAGAGAGCTCTGGGATAATTCAAAGAAAACTAATATTTGCCTTATAGGAATTCCTGAAGGTGACAAAGATGCTTCATTAAGCACAGAGGCAATTCTTCATGAGATTATGAAGGATGACTTTCCAGACATGCCAAGAGATTCTGAAATTCAGATAGCAGACAGTTTCAGAACCCCAGCATGACTTAACCTGAATAAGACATCCCCCAGACACATTATAATTAACTTCACTGAAGTTATTAATAATATGGAGGGGAAATTTCTGAAAGCATCCAGATGTAAGAAACCATAATCTACAAGGGGAAGAATATTAGAATGACTGTAGATCTCTCTGCTACGTTCTAGAGAGTGGTTATCTCTGAGATAGATGTATACAAAAGTATATGTGGAGACGCATATAGATCATTTCAACTAAGTTAATACTCTCCTATTCCTTAAAAAGGCTTAAGGGTGATAGATACCTAACATAATATAGATCAAGCTATGGTAACTTTTCCATTCTATTAATTACCTTTTTTCTGCATGTTTGACATGTTTATGATAACAAAATAAAGAATATACCAGCCTAGAATTGCTTCCTAAGCAAAGAGAATAATTTTTCTGCTTTTATAATTAGTTCATGGTTCTATCAGTGAGATACAATTGAGGCTAAAGGTGAACAAATAAGTGGAAAGTTTAGCTTTAAAATGGTAAACTTCACTTTTAAAGAAAAAAACAGATATATATTGTATAATAGTAGCTTTAGGAAAATTATAGGTTTATCTAATTATCTTTCTTAAATTTATTAATAAAACATAACTTTTACGTTATATATTGGATGGACAAGAACTGTTGAAAATTAGGGAAAAAAGATAAATGCTTTGAAGAAAATTTTATCAGGTAAAATTCAAATATGAGAAGTACTTTACAATTCATAGATTATAAATTATGTAGACTGATGTTAGCCTTTGAATTGTAATTACATGAATAGATTAATGTTTCTTTTTTTTTTTTCACTTAAAATTTAAGGTGAAATATTTTGTTAGCATGAAGGGTGTATAGAACGGAGATGTTAATTTTCTTTCCAAACTGTTTTCTTTGAAGTAGATGATAAAATCTACTTCATGAATTTTCTCTCTAGAAGCTATTTCTCTGGATCAAAAGAATTTGATCCAAAATGTAGACATTAGATATCATGGAATAACGGTATTCAAATAACAATATATTATAGGTTACATTTTACTATCATCTTACCTGTTTAATATTCATAAACAAAATTTTGTTAGGAATAGTAAAACAAATTAAATTTAGAGTAATAATTACAGATTCCAAGGATATTCATGGTAGTATTTTTGTCTCGTGACAAAAGATTGAAGGTATCATATAAAATCTTTATATACAAATACCACATTTTAAAGTATCTTATAGGTGCAGCAAATGCATTGTGAGGACTCTGGGTCCTCTTTCAGTGGGTTAGATGTTCACTGCCATTTATATTTTTGTCAGTTGACTTTTTTGCCTGTTGTGTAAACAACTTTATCTGACTTATCTGCAAAATACATTGAGGTTTGTACTAGTTTTCTATTGCTGTGTAACAAATTAGCACAATCTAACAGCCTTAAAACAACATACATTTATTTGTACAGTTTTCATGGGTCAGAAATCCAGCTTGTTTCCACTGAGTCCTCTGCTCAGGGTCTCACAAGGCTAAATTAAGGCAGTAGGTGGGGCAGCTGAATTCTCATTTAGATGTAGGAATGTGCTTAAGCTCATTCATGTTATTGGAAGAATTCAGTTCATTGCATTTGTATGAGTCAGGACAACTTATTTCTTAAAGGACAGTGGGAGACTTCTGACATCTGTGTGCTAAGATGAAGTCTTATATTATGTAATCTAATTAAAGGAATGACTACTCCATCCTATTCACAAGCTCTACCAATACGGGAGGGAAAGGTGTTATGTAGGGTGTGCACATTAGGGGAGATATTTTAGGTTCATTTTAGAATTATTTTTACTAATGGGTTATGTATGTCCTTATCTTGCTTTAACTAATGTTAAAAAAAAAAAAAGCCTAAAACGTTCTCTAACAACCTTATTTCTCTCTCTCTTTTTTTCTAGTTATTGTTCCTGAGCCATTCAAAGAACCATTTGATGATAATAACTTGCACAGTTAGCAATAGGTTTATTTCTGATCTTCTAAATTAAATTTGGAGAAGCAGATAGCTGTAGTTTACCTAATGTTGCCTAAGGATGG
This sequence comes from Loris lydekkerianus, assembly GCA_963574355.1. NCBI lineage: Eukaryota > Metazoa > Chordata > Mammalia > Primates > Lorisidae > Loris > Loris lydekkerianus. Next base: position 41,674 of record CAUYPK010120673.1, read on the forward strand.
TGAAATAGTGTCTGTGCTTTTAGATACATAGAATGTTGATAACCTCATTTGCCAACAAAAACAAATCACTTAATAGAGCCCAGAATTTATTAAAACTGGTAAAATTTAAACTTTAAAGAAAACTGTTAGTAATGATTATAGTTAAAGAACAAAATTAGTAGAATAAAATAGGTTGTTTTTTTGGAGATATATAAAAAGTGGCATTTAAAATTTAATGGCGTATGATAGAGATTTGGGGGAAATCCTTATTGTTAGATGAGATGCCAGAAAAATTTATGCTCCTAGAGCTTTCTTCTTAAACCAAATCAGACTTTTTTTTTTTTTTTTTTTTTTTTTATAAACAAAGATTGAGAGGTAGATTAGTCATGGAAACATAATACCTATGTCTTTTTTTCTTTCTTTGAAGGGGAGAGGATTGAAAGTTTTATTTCTTGAATCAGAATTTTTTTTCTGAGACAGAATCTCACTTGGTAGAGTGCCATGGTGTGACAGCTCACAGCCACCTCAAACTCTTGGGCTTGAGCAATTCTCTTGCCTCAG
>CAUYPK010120675.1:0-14296 GCA_963574355.1 Loris lydekkerianus
CGCAGCCACTTGCCAGTTTTCTACTGTTTTTGTCCTCCTCCTGGGGTCCAGAAGTCCCTTGCTGGCTCCCTGTATCCTCAAAGGGATGATCATAGGCAGATCCCACTGGCCAGAGATGCCTGGAGTCTTGTCTCCCCAGACACACTGTACCCAGTTACAGGGAAGCTGTTACTCAGCCGCCATCTTTACTCCAATTGCTCTATTTTCTAAACTTTTTAATCTCTTTAATTTGTTGACACTTTAGTAATAACAATTAGCTTAAACATAGTAGAGCAATACAAAAATATTTTCTTTTTTTTTTTGTATTTTTTTTCCCCTCTTTTTTTTTGGCCAAAGGAGAGAGGAAGGGAGGAATCTATTTTCTTTCTTTATATCATTATTCTGTAAGCTGTTTTCAACTGTTTTCTTAAATTTTTAATTCATTTTACTTTTACAAACATGTTTGTTAAAAACTAAGAGACAACACACACGTCGGCCTAGGCCTACACATGGCTGGGATCATCAATCTCACCGTCACCCACATTATATCGTGTCCCACTGGAGGGTCTTCAGGAGCAGAACGGATGCGGGGCTGTCAGTTCCTGTGGTGACAGAGCCTTTTCTGGAGACTTCTAGACAGCTCTGCCTGCAGAAGCACCGGGGCATATTCTGGCATCCCCACAGACACAACATGTGTCAGCGGCTGCATTAGGACAGTTAACATCACCAGATGACACGGGTTTTTCAACTCCATTATAATCTCAGGGACCACTGTCAGATGTGTGGTGCATCATCACACCTGGTACAGCTGTGTGAGACTCAAGGACATTTACATGTCTATATCATATGCATCTTAATCCTGACACAGGTCCTAGGAATTATATAACACCATTGTTGTCTTTTAAAAATGAGGATGTTGATGTGTAAACCTAGCTGTCTGGGAGGCTGAGGCAGCTGAACTGCCTGAGCTCAGGAGATTGAGACCAGCCTGAGCAAGGGTGAGATCCGATTTCTGAAAACTAGCTGGGAGCTGTGGTGGGTGGCTGCAGTCCCAGCTATCCAGGACATGGAGGCAGGAGGATCACTTGAACCCAAGACTTTCAGGTTGCTGTCAGCTGTAACGCCACACCACTCTACCCATTTGAGTCAAGGAGTCTAAGCTGCTCATCATCAAATATTTGGAAATAGCAGAAGCAGAACTTGAACGAGTCTACCCATTTCCAGGGTCTTTCCTCCAGGCCACATTTGATTTTTTTTTCAGAGACAGAATCTCACTCTGTCACCCTTGGTAGAGTGCTATGGTGTCATAGCTCACAGTAACCTTGAACTCTTGGGCTTAAGCCATTCTCCTGCCTCAGTCTCCCAAGTAGGTGACACCCATCAGAATACCTGGCTACTTTTTCTGTTTTTAGTAGAGACAGGGTCTCACTCTTGCTCAGGCTGGTCTTGAACTCCTAAGCTCAAGCCATCCTCCCACCTCAGCCTCCCAGAGTACTAGAATTATAAGCATGAGCCACCACACCCAGCCCACATCAGCTATAGTACATTCCAAAAATCATCATACAGAAGAGAAATGGAAATTGTAGCTAAATTATAAGATTTTCTAAAGAGGTAGCCAACACGTGGAGAATGTTTTCTAAATATTTTGTGGAATTTTGTAATGAATATTTTGTAAATAAAGGCACATTTAGCTCCAAATGTTCATTTTTCCTGTGTACGGCGACACTGGGGACACCCTAGCTGCCTGCAAAAATGCAGTCCCTATTATCCACAGAATGGAAGCGTGGCTACACCGGCCCTTGGGAAGGTGAGCAAAAGGGATATGTGCCACGTCCAGGCAGGCCTTCTCTCTCATTTTGGCCAGACAGATGAAGAGGGCGAGGCTGTCCCAAGAACTCCATTGATAATGCCCATCTTCTCCATCCGCACAATCTCTTTGCTATCCAGTAGCCACACGTGAACACTTGAAATGTGCAAGTACAACCAAGGAATTGAGCTTTTAATTACTTTGCTGTAATTTAAATTAAAATGTAGTTACTGTTTGGACACCGTAGCTTAAAATGTTGTGGAGCCACAAAATGGAAGCCCCAGTCCTTGAAACGTTGTGTGGAGGAGACAGAACATCTGCTACACGTCTTTCATCAGCTTCTGGGGGGCGGAGGGAGTCTGTCTGGTTTGCAATTAAGCCTTAACCTTAACACCTCTAGCAAAGAAATTGCAAGTAATATTTTAACTTTTAGTTGCAAGTGAAGACGCAGACACACGCATAGGCCTGCACCTAACAAACGTTTTTATGGAATTCACCAAATAGAGTATGTGGGGGGTAAGATGGAAAACTCATGGGAAGGAATTGGAAAATGTAAATGTTTCCTAAATTAGAGGAACTGTTTGGCTAAAGAGTGGCAAGAACTTTGGGAAGGAAGACAAGACATATCAAAGAAACAGAAATTCTTCATACGGCTCCAGTCTGCTATTTCCAGTTTCCCTCTGACTGAATTGCAAACTAACGTTTCTCTTCCTACAGAACTAATTAGCCTCCCTCAGGGGCACATAAAGTATTATTTCAAGGCGAGCTGACAGGGAGCACACAAGCATAAAGGACCTTTTTAAAAAATTCACTAGTTCGCTAGAGCAATTGTATCTTTTATCGATATTTACTGTAACCACCCAGCACTTCTAATCGGTGGTGAAAGCCGGCTGCCCTGCACGCTGCAAATCTTTGACGGTGAGGCCGAGGGGCTCCCAGGGCAGCACCACCATTCATCACTCCAAGACAGGCGCCCCACCCAGCGCCCTGCTTGATGGACGGCTTTTGCTGAAATCCTAAGAAGTAAGGTTTTGTTCTTCCAGGGGCAGGATGGAAGAAAACTTACCTTTAATTGTCTATTAACATTTTAATTCTGAAGGCTGGAGAAAATCTTTAGTTCATTGCTCACTTGCACAGAGTCACATGTAGAATTCAATTGAAAATGAAAAGAATATTTAGACATGAAAACACCAGAAAAACGGCAACTTGGCTTGTGTTCATCTTACAAATAACCCCCTCCAGGAAAGATCACCATGAGGATTAGATGGCAGTGAGTCCTCACTGGTGAAGGGTCTGCTGGGCCCCGCAGCAGAGGATGATCCAGGCTCTCTTTTCTGCTCTCAAGTTTCTCCAGCACTCCTTTCTCTAGAACTCCTTTGCTCTTGGCTGTGGTCAGGAGCCAGATGGAGCTGGTTCGTGCTGTGGGTCCTTCTCTTACTATGGGGAAGGAATTCACATAACCCCTGACAGGAGAGCAGCCGTTTTAGAAAATCGGGTCAGAAGCAGGCAGTCCCCTCCCCCAGTGTCCTGGAGTGCCTCTAGGCCAGAGCTCCTGGAAACACCCTACTCTTCTCCTGGCCAGTACTAAGACTATGCCCCTAACTCTGGCCCTAAGAATACTCCCTGATCCTGACCCGCGCCTGAGAAGAACCCCAGGAGGTACTCCAGCTCACTGCCCACTTCCAGGTACTGGAAAGGGTAATAAAAGCCTTTGGCAACTGGATGGGAGCTCATCTGACAGCTGGTCAGTCTCCATTCTCCTTTCCCCTCTCCTAAGTCTTTCCTTGGGCCTGGACTGGCCTCCTCCCCTTTCTTGAAGTCCCTCACCCTGCTTCTATGCCAGAGCCCCTCTCCCACTAGCTAAGAGCCCTGAGCAAGTTGCCTCTCTGGACTCGGTCTCCTCTTCCCTAGGAGGAGTAAAGGCCCTCGCCACACACATACACATGGCAGCCGCACCGGATCTATTTGCAGAGAGTCCTCCCACCTCCTCCTACTCAGAGCCACCTTCTGTGTGTACAGCTCGAAGTGGCCATGAGCCACCCTGACCCCATTTCGTTTTTAGACCCTCAAAACTCATTCAAGTAAAAACAGCTTCGTAATGTACACAGGTCACTCTGGTTACAAAACAGAGCGACAGGAGAGAATTAGACACTCCTAACAGGAGAGCAAGGTATCCCTCTCTTTGCTAACTTGCGTGAGATTTTACCACTTTCCTTACTTAAGCTAATGCTTTGAGTAATAAACTGCAGTTCCTTTTGTCTTATAAAATATTAGAAAAGATGATTGTGGTCACAGAATAGACAACTAATGCTGGGTCTTCCAGCTTATCCTATGAGGTTTCCTTTGCAGGCAGAGTGGAAGGCCCTATTCTTGGCAAGGGAAAATACCCATTAAAAAAAAAGGGAAAAACAGAGAAATAAGCTGAGCAAGGCAGAATAAAAACAGTTTAGCTAATTAACTTTTAAACCAGCAACTAAATTCCTCATCTGAGCACTTCCTGCTTTTCCTAGAGGCCTGGCCTATAAGGGATATCGTTTGCAAACACCCCTACTGGGTCTGTAAACACTCTGAAGAAATAATGGCCACAAGGAACCTGCAGCAAGGCCTGGGAATAAACATTAACTAGGCCATCCCCTGCCCAGTGAACAGTCCAACGAAATACTGAATGTGGAGATTTGTATTATGGCCAGGACAGAGATCAAGGGAATATTTGAGCCTGAAATGTGAGCAGGAGGGTTTGCGTACCCTTATAACGGAGGAAAACACCTCTGGGTTGACGGCAAGAGGAAAATTCCTCTTTCCCACCGATTCTTCAGAGGAGACTCCAGGGGGTGTCTGCTCCACAGTGAACTAGTGGGTATTAACTTCCTTCAAGGAGTCTGTGTGTGTGACCACAGACAGGAGGCCCCACATGAGGCTCAGATTTCAGATTTCTCAAGGCTGCTTAGACCCTTAAAGTTAATGATTTTCGATAGAATAAGAGCTGACCTGCTTATTCAGAGAAACTGCTGATGTTTTTGTTCCCTTCCTCAGCTTACCCTCTGGGCTAAATGAGTAAATAGCCTTCAATAAAAGCTGAGTGGAACTAACATTCTTTGGAACCCCACAAGCTAGCCATCGTCCCCTGTGTTTCCGACCTTTGAAAACTCTTCATGTGTGTGCCCTGTCTCTTTATCTCTTGCCACTTCTAACTTTCCTTTTCTTCAGGGGATTGCCACCAGCTCCACAGGTCTTAAAGGACCCTGCCCCCAAGGAGGGACACCAGCATCCATGACTGTCTTAGATTGGATATGTAGATGGTGGACAGCGCTGAGAACTGAATGGCCTGAAGCTTTTTGGAGGGGGTCCAAATCCAAGGCCTTGATTCAGATCTGGACTCTTTAAATATCAAACACCAGGTGCTTATTAAAGATTGACCAAAATTCTGGTGTGGATCATGAGAGACAAATATCCTAAAATGTGCCTGGCACTATTGCAGGAAGACAAGGGTCTGATGACGGAGAGAGAATCACCAGAACATCAAGATATAAAGGAAGGGCTGTATTCCAGCTGGCAGAGCTATGGCAGACTGGAGTCCAAAAATGGCCAAGCTCCCTGACTAGCTCAGTCTTTTCCCTTTTATCTCCATTCAAGAGTTCCTTGTCCATTGGTCAGTTTGAATCAAGCTGGAGAAGGTCAACCCTGGCTTTTACAGAAGCGGAAGCAAATGTTAGGTTTCTAGATCCCAAGAAGTTAAATTTCTACAAATTCCTAAAAGCTGAGTCACCACAGGGAGGATCTTGCAGGTGTGTCCTCGGGGCTTCCTGTGAGAAGACTTTTGTTCTCTCAAACCTTACTTTTCCTGGGTATCGTCTCTCAGTACAGCCTTGCCTCTCAATTTCCTCGCAAGGCACACACTTTTTCTCCCTCCTTACTTATTTTTGGCCATTGTTTTTGGTTATGAAAAAGATATCCAAACGTACAGCAAAAGGATTATACAAGATGCTACAGAGGCCTATTATGTACAGCATTCTTTGAAATATGTCTCCCATGAGCTATGTATCAACAACACATGACATTTCTCCATAATAGACTAATTCTAGCAAGGGTTTTTTTCTAAGACCCTTCAATTGACTTATGTCATCACTACATTTAGCCAGGGATCCAGATGAGCATAGTTTCTGAGGGAGTAGTACACAAAAATGTAAAGGCATGTGTGGCAAACACAGTGAGCTGTCAACAAATATTTGTTCTCTTTTTCCACAGCACAGAGTCATTAATGGGAGCAGCTGTCCAGCCAAGGAACACCTTTCCCTGCTGCTTCCTGCATCTAGGAGGGGCTGTGTGATTGCTCCAAGGGGACATGGGCAGAAAGGATATGTGTCACTCCTTGGCTGAGATGGTTAAAAAGACGTCCTTTACCTTCTCCACACTGTCTTCTCCAGGTGTCAGGTGTCAATGCTCAGGTGAAATTAGAAACCACACATTGACTATGGTAGAACCATAAAAGAAATCTGAATTCCTGAGTCACTTCTCAGAGGTGACACTGCCTAATTGAAAACACCCACATTGAATTGTTAATTAAGAAATGAGCTGTATGTACTGTTCTCTAATGGCATATGCATTAGAAATAAAAATATACCCAATACCATTTTATAACTGGCATCTGGTATACGTAGCTAGAAGAAACAATAAATTTACATTAAAAAGAAACTGTTTTGAGAAGAATCTTTTCAAAAAAGCAACTAGTTCATATATGTCTGATGAGAGTATAAACTGTTAGAAAATTGGCAAAATCTACTAAAGTCAGGCTTTCGTATATGCTATGACCCAACCAAGTACAATCCCCTCAGAAAGGAGTTGATCGTATGTTCATCAAAAAACATGTGCTAGAATGTGGTCTATATATACAACAGAACATTAATCAGCCCTAAAAAAGGGAGGAAATTCTGACAGCTGCTGCAGTGTGGATGAACTTTGAGCACATTATGGTAAATGAAATAAGACAATCACAAACTTACAAGTTCTGTGCAGTTCCACTCGTATATGGTGACTAGAGTGTTCAAATTCATAGACCGACAATAGCACGGTGCCTGCCAAGGGCTACAGGGAAATGAAAATGGCAAACTGTTGTTTAATGAGAAGGCAGTTTCAGTTTTGCGCATTGAAGAATTCTGGAAATTAGTTACATGGCAATGTGAATGTATTGTTAATAGAAAAACTCTAGACAAATTACATTTAATAGTTTATTTGAACAAAGAACAATTCATAAACAGGGCATCACTCAGAAGCAGAAGAGGTTCAAAGATCTCTGCCCACAGCATGATCAGTGAGCTGCTAGGGGCGGAACATAAAAGCAAAGTAGAGCAATCACCTGATGGATCCATCCTAGGCATTTCTCTGTTTTGGAAAAGGTGTGATGAGGAATTTGAGGATGGTTTCATCAGCTGGCTGCCTTTGATTGACTGAAACCCAGCTATGTGTTACAAAAAAATATAATCCTAAATTAGGTTTTAGTTTGGTCATGTAGTAAGTTGGGTTTCAATTTGTTATGGAGAAATTCAAAGTACAAGACAGCCTGAGGTCAAGGAGGCTCCGACTTATATTTTAAAGTAACACTTAACACTAAGAAGCTATACACTCAACCATAGTGAAGATGGTAACTTTTGCTTAATGTCTATTTCACCCACAATTAAAAATAAAAAAATAAAACATGTACTAGAATATTCAGAGTAGCATAATTTATAATAGACGGAAACTGAAAACATACTGAATGTCCTTCAACAATAAAATAGATCATTAAATTGTAGACTGTTTACCCAATGGAATATTACACAAAAATAAGAAATGTGTGACCTATGACATGCAACAATGTGAATAAATCTTACAAAAATAATGTTAAGCAGAAGAAACCATTCTATCTGATTGCATTTATTTAAAGTACAAAATAAGGTAAAATTCTTCAGTGTCGTTGGAGGTCAGGACAGTAGTTACCTGTGGAGCATGGCCAGTGACTACCAGGAGGACAAGTGCAGGCCAGGGCTGCTTCTGTATCACTATTATGTTTCACTCAAAGTTTTTATAATGGAAATTGATTGTTTCTAAACTGTTCTGTGTTCTTTCAAAAAAAAAAAAAAAAAACCAGAAAGAAAATAAATCAAAAAGTTCCCCCTTCTTGCCAGTAGAACCTTTAAAGCAGCTGAGAGAAATTAATGTAGAATTTGTATGTGAATCAACTAGAATCAGGACACCCAAGAAATTTTTAATATTTAGTAAACAGCCCACTGTCTACAGATTACCTACTTCTTCATCAAATTATCATTCATCTAGGAGTATCAACAAAAAATGTTTAACAATTAAAATTCTATGGCAATTTCACACTCAACAATGCCTTGTGTTCATAATTTAAATATTAGATCTGATTGAGTATGATTAATACAGTTGCATGATGGATCTCAATGAACTCATTAGTAGCTAATGCTGTAGAGATCTTTCTAAATGCTAATGTTTAGCTGCCTTTGGCTCATTAATTAATTTAAAGATGGTATAATTATCGGAGCTTTTGATTCAAGTACCCCTCTGCTTGTTATTATTGGATAGTGCTTATCTGCATGTGAGCAAGAAAATTAAATTATGTCACCAAAGATGTGTATCATAATACCAAACGATCGTACAGAGTATATATTTATTAGAAAGGGAAAAAAGAAAAGGAGGAGTTTACGATTACTTGTCACTAACATTGGCGTAAAGAAAATGAAAGCAGGGAGGAGTGAACAACAGAATGCCAGGAGAACGTGAATAAAATATCATACTGAGCTCAGGGCACGATGGGAGGAGAGCAGGTCTCGTCTGAAAACAGCCCCGTCCTAACCATCCAAGCCGACAGGAATCCCTCTCATTACAAGTCATTCTTCAAAATCTGATCACTGGGCCAGGGGCAGCGGCTCACATCTGTAATTCTAACATCCCTGGAGGCCCGGGGGAAGATTGCCTGAGCTCAGGAGTTTGAGACCAATCTGAGCAAGAGCGAGACCCCATCTCTACTAAAAATAGAACAACTAGCCAGGTGTTGTGACAGGCACTGCTAGTTCCAGCTACCCAAGAGGCTGAGGCAAGAGGATTGCTTAAGCCCAAGAGTTTGAGGTTGCTGTGAGCTGTGACAGCACAGCACTCTACTGAGGGCCACCAAGTGAGCCTCTGTCTCAAAATAATAATAATAATAATAATAAGGTAAAAACAAGCCAGGCATAACCCAGAGTTTTAATGTGTTGAGGCAGTAAACATTTATTCAGGAAGTGAATATGAAGTATATTTAGCTGAGTAAATATTAAGCTGCTGTAACAAAGAGCTCCCAATATATAGGGTCTTAAATAAGATAGAGGCCAAGTGCAGTGGCTCATGCTCGTAATCCTGGCACTTTGGGAGGCTGAGGCAGGAAGATCACTTGAGGCTAGGAGTTCAAGAATAGCCCAAGTGACACAGAGATCCCATCTTTACAAAAAATTTTAAAAAATTAGCTGAACATGGTGGCACGTGCCTATAGTCTGAGTAACTTGGGAGGTTGAGGCAGGAGGATCCCTTGTGCACAGGAGTTTGAGGTTGCTGTGAGCTACAATAACACCACTGCACCCCAGGCCTGGCAACATAGTGAGACCCTGTCTCAATCAATCAATCAGTAAGACAGAAAGTTTCCTCTCACAGAATAATATATCCAGTATGAGCCTGAGGAACTTACACAGGGCAGGGACATGGGTGTTTTCGGACTGTTTTTCCAGTGTTCAAGAGGGTGACGTCCTCATATACCCTGATGGTTCTCACGACATCCACGTTCCAGCCAATGGTAAAAAGGAAAAAGCCCACATCCAGGGACAAAAGTTTGTCTTTAAGTTAGAAATATCTCAAAGGTCTACCTGTCAGTTTGGCTTATTTTCTGTTTGCCAAAGTTTGTCACACATCCTCACCCCGCTGGAGAGCAAGCATGGATGAGAGGGGATGAATGGCAGTCTTCTGACACCCTCTGGTCCCCCAGGTAACGGTGCTCCATCCTCCATCCTTGTTTCCTCACAGAGACACACTTGCCTCTCCTCTGCACAAGGCAGCCCAGGGTCACCTCCTGTGGCTGCTTCAGAGCGACACGCAGGCTTCTCCACCAGGGCTGCACACCCCTCAGCCCATCCCTCCCTGAACCTGCCCGCCGCCTCCACCGACACCTCGATAACCAGTGGTGGGAAAGACAAGATGTGCTCAGGGGAAATTCCTTTTCAGAAAAGGGAACCAAAGCACACAGCTCGGCTGCTCCTGCTGGGCAGGGGTGACCAAGGGCCTCGCCCCACAGACGGCGGGTGCTTTCCTGGGCCAGGCGTGGGTTCTGTTTTCTGGGAGGAAGTCCCTTCCCCTCCCCTGTGGCCTGGCTTTGGGGGGGTCCTCTCTGTCCCCTGTCTTCCTCCGCCACACCTGAGTTTGAGGACATTTCTTCCGTACGCCTCCCTTCCGTACGCCCAGCTCTTTTTAGATTGCTTCCTGTATCAGTGCAGTTATGAGCCTGAGATCTGTAGTGTGGCAATGGCGGTTACCCTGGTCTGTTTCATTCTGGTCTGATTTAATGTGTCAATAACCACCCACAGTTCTTTACCGGGCATATTTCTTACACTTGCCTTATTTCCTGGCTGCAGAGTGTAGCCATCACTCTCTCCCCACTTTAACAGCAATTCTATTGAGGTCATCTGACACAATAAGCTTAATTTGATCTTTGTTACTGAATCTAACTACTGGTTTGAAGGAGAATCTGTCCACGGAAGGCCTCTGAAGAACACACGTGGTAACACCGTCTCTGTCTTGCCTCTGTGGGATTCAGAGTAGCTGTTTTTTCAACCACAGGGGTTCTCTGCTTTCCCAGCTATTCTTGCGAATTGGTCAGTTTTTGCCTGGGCTCATCTCTTTATTATAATAACCCCTGAAAAGCAGCAAAGAGCAGCCAACATATTAAAAGTCCAGCTCTTTTCAACTGCTTTCTCTAGTGACTAGACATGTCTATTTTCCAAGTAATTGCAGGAGACAATTTTACCAAATGGTGCCTTGATGTTACAAGTTCCATCAGCTTTCCAATATCTGCAATATCTACTTTTTCATTGTCCACTGCCCAACATCCAGGGCAATGCCATAGATTTAAGGTTTTTGTAATGATAGATACTAGTTTGTACTAGCTGAATTAATAATTACGTTGCTAAAACGTGGAAAATAAAACCAAGTGACTGCCAAAAGATTGGCTCCTGTTTCGGGGTCTGAGCTGACTCTGCAGCCCCGAGCTCTTTGCATCTTGTGGCTCTGAACTTCCCCAGGGTCCTGTCCTCCACCCTGCAGCTGGTCAACACTGTCATCACACCAGCCCAGGAGAGGGCATAGAAACAGCAACTTCTCTGCTAGTTAGGAAGCAGTTAGAAACCGCACCTATCAGCGGTGCTCCTGTCCCATGGGTGTCCTAACAGTAATGGAAGTGCAGGAAGAAGCACCAGGGAGTATCAGCCAGGTATTGGCCTCACAGGAAAAGGTCAGGAAAGCTGACTTAACCCTACAGGAAAGCTTAACATCCTGACAATTCTATCAGTCAAAACATTCATCTTTACTGGGTTAGGGTAAAATAACTAGTTAAGTATGCCAACTGTGAGACTCAGCAGGACACATGGCCATTTCCAAGATCCTTTCTCCTATGTCCAAAATAGTCCCATGAGCATTTGTTCACGTCCCAAGTTACTCGTACCATCACTAATCAAGCCAAGAATCAAACTCACCCTCCTGAGAGCAGAAGACGCTGTAACTGTCTCTCTAGGCCTTGGCTATGCCAGAAGCTGCCCGCTGTCTACCCTGATGACAGCTGTCACCCTCAGCACGCCTCCAGATGGCTCAGTCCCACCCCTATGCCATTGCAGCCTTGTGCAGGACTGGAAATCTGAGTCCAGTTCATTCCCTGAATAAGGAAACTTTTCCCTCACAGTCCCATTTCTCACTGCCAGCATCCGTCTAGACAGTTTGGCCCCAACCAAAGATTAAAAAAAAAAAAAAAATGATATGGGTACATTTCTCAAAGTCCTAGTTATGTTTTCTCTAATACAATGGTCATTTTGTTACAAAAAAATTTTATTAAGTTCAATGTCAGGCTCAGTTGATACTTAAAAAAAAACTTCAAAGCAAGTGAAATTTCATTTCATCGGAATGCTGATACTGCGTCCTGTGAGACGGAACATTCGGCGTGTTAGTTGAACGTGCCTTCTTCGGTTACTGAGTGCTCAGTAAACAATCCTACACTGTTCCAGTGGATGCCGGTGTTACTGATTTATCAGAATTTCCTAAACATCTGTCTTAAGCAAGATGGCAGGACAAACTTTCTACCTGTGTTTCTATGTTACAAGAGAAGATAGAGGATCCACACTTGAAAAGATTTCCACTACTCAGCCGCATACAAATGCATGTGATGCAGCTGGGGGCTACCAGGTTTCTGATAAATGATTTAACACTGGAGTGGTGATGTTTCAAAGCCGCATTTAATCAGGAAGGGGAGAACAGGTAAGAGAGACCAGAGAAAACCTCCAGCTAGAAAATGTAAGGAGTAAAGATGAATGAACAGCAAAGAAAACAAAACAAAACAAACAAACACAAGGTCACACTGTGGCCTCGGTGAGCAACTGGAAGCTTACGTATCTCTAAGTAGTGGAAGATGGACCTGGGGAAACAGAGGCCGGGCTTTGGTGATGGTATCTCTGTGAAGTTGGAACGTGAGCCCTCTTGGTGCTGAGACATGCAGGGCAGAATGAGGCAGGACAATCAGAAGAGAAAACGCAAGGCAGTTTCACTACTCCAACTTAGGTTGGCATCTTTGCCTCTTTATACCTTCAGGGTTTTACAGCATAAAATTATTTCCCTAATCTTAGTTCTTCTGTAAAAATAGGCTAATTTCCAACAGAAGGTTTTGTTTGCTTCCTTACTTTTTAAGTGGAAACTTGTTTGGGGGACTCTGGAATTTGGCTCTTTAAATAAATGTCAAACACATATGCATCCCTTGTAGAAAACTGAGACAGTAATTTTTAAACATTGGACGTTTAAGTAATATGAGGCCCACAAATTTAAATTTCTCTGTTATTTGATAAGTACTTACATGGGCCAAGTATAATGCTAGAGCCTAGTTATATAAGAATATTAGGGTTCCTACATTTGGAGAACTTCCATCCAGCAGGGAAGAAAAACCTTGGAAGAGGAAGTTACTAAGCAGGGCTGTGAATGGTGGGTGTGGGCAAACCTGAAGGAAAGGGTCCCCACCCCAAACTGAGGAACTTGTCTTAGTTTCCTATGGCTGTTGTAACAAATGGCCACAAATTTGGGGACTTAAAACAACAGAAATCCATTGTCTCACAATTCTGGATGCCAGAAATTCCATATCACCTTCCTGGGGCTGAGACCAAAGTGCTGGCCTGGCAGTGCGGCCTCAGGAAGGTCCTAGCTGGTGTCCGTTCCTCGCCACCTCCAACTCCCGGTAGTCACCAGCAATCTTTGGCTCATGGCCTCATCACTCCATCCTCTTCTTCCCAGTGACTCTGCCCTCTCTCTCTCTGCCTCCCTTTTGGGCCCATTCAGATCACAAAGGATAATTGCCCCATCTAAGGATCTGAACGCTAATAACATCTGCAAAGCCCTAATGTTTTCATCCAAGGTAACCTTCACAGGCTTCAGGAGTTAGGACACAGATGCCTTTTGGGAAACCTATCATAGAAGTCACTTCAGGTGGGACTTAAGAGAAAAATAGGAGTTAGCCTCTGTGTGTCTCTCTGGTTTTCTGAGTCCTGTGTCAGCTTGGTTCGGGCTAAGACATCCGTATGTGCAGAGCATATAACTGAGGTGAGGGACACAGCATGTAAAAATGGAATCGTCTTTTATTATTATTATTATTATTATTAAATCATAGCTGTGTACATTAATGCAATCATGGGGCACCGTGCACTGGTCTTATATACAATCTGAAATATTTTCATCAAACTGGTTAACATAGCTTTCCTGGCATTTTCTTAGTTATTGTGCTAAGACGTTTATATTCTACACTAAGTTTCACATGTACCTTGTGAGATGCACTGCAGGTGTGGTCCCACCCATCACCCTCCCTCCGCTCATTCTCTCTCCTCCTTCCCCCCTCCCCCTTCCCCATATTCTTAGATTATAATTGATTTCATAAATTAGTTTCATAGTAGGGCTGAGTACATTGGATACTTTTTCTTCCATTCTTGAGACACTTTGCTAAGAAGAGTAAGTTCCAGCTCCATCCATGTAAACATGAAAGAGGTAAAGTCTCCATCTTTCTTTAAGGCTGCATAATATTCCCTGGTGTACACATACCATAATTTATTGATCCATTTGTGGGTCAATGGGCATTTGGACTTTTTTCATGATTTAGCAATTATGAATTGGGCTGCAATAACCATTCTGGTACAAATATCTTTGTTATAATGTGATTTTTGGTCTTCTGGATATATACCTAGTAGAGGAATT
>CAUYPK010120677.1:0-17162 GCA_963574355.1 Loris lydekkerianus
CACAGAGAACCTTTTGTCATCAGCCCCATACAAAGGCTTGAGTGCCAAGGCTGTGCCCCAGTCCAACTCTGTCCTGCCTTGCTCTGCCTTTCTGTCACCACAGAACAGGGGCTCTGGCACGGGCTCAGACCACTCTCTACAAGGCTGAGAGGATAGTAGCCGAGATAGCAGAACCAGCTCACCGGCAGGTGCTGCCGCAGTCTCTGGGGGGGGGGGGGGGGGGTTGAAAGTGCAAGTGTCTGGGAAGCAGATATTTTGTGCTGGAAGCACCTTGAGAGGAGGGAAGGAGTGTGCAGGCTACTGAGGGAGTGTGCAGGCTGCCGAGGGAGTGTGCAGGCTGCTGAGGGAGTGTGCAGGCTGCCCAGGGAGTATACAGGCTGCCTAGGGAGTGTGCAGGCTACTGAGGGAGTATGCAGGCTGCCGAGGGAGTGTGCAGGCTACTGAGGGAGTATGCAGGCTGCCCAGGGAGTGTGCAGGCTGCTGAGGGAGTGTGCAGGCTGCCCAGGGAGTGTGCAGGCTACTCAGGCAGGGGCACAGCCTGAGCCCAGCATCTCAGTGGGCAAGTTGGGAACAGGACAGATGGAACCGGCAGGGACAGAGCTCCTCAGAAGCAGCAGCAGCCCCAATTCCAAGCTGCCCATGAGCCATCTTTAGAGGGAGCCCTTCCCACCCCAGGTCACAGTGTGTGGGCCCAGGACCACTGGACTTGACTCCATTTCTGCCTTTGTTCACACAGGTGCACTAGGTCAGCAGAGGGCATGTGATCTGTGGGATTTTCTCTTCAGAAAGCACAGCCCGTGTCCCCTAACAGCTCCTTGTTATGCTCCAAACACAGGTGTGAAGCTGATGGGACATCTGATCATGCCAGCTGAGCACAGCCCCTGCCCACCTGTGGGCCAGAGAAACCCCTGGTACTCCCACAATGCCTTTGGGGCCGAGGTCACACCAACTCCACCAACAAGGGCAAAAGCAGTGTGTGCCCAGGCTGATTTTAACCCACCCCACCCCTGCTCAGAGGCCCGCCGCCAAGGCCGATCGCCCGCAGTAGCTTTCTGTGCTCAGGTCTGGGCTTGCTGAATAATGACTTCCATTCCCTCACTGCTGGAGCCTTGGGCCTTTGCAACAGCAACAGTACTGGGCCACTTATTTGATGTGAGAACCTGAGGAGAGGACCAGCTGGTGCCTGGCTAGGCCCTTCTGCAGGGGCAGCACATGGGTGCTATCTTGGGAGATGTGGACCCACTCCTGCCTGCCCCCAGGACAGCTCCATTTTCTAGCCTGAGTGCCCCTGGAGAGAGCAACACTCCCCTAATCGGAGAGTCATTCATGGCTTCGCTGGAGAGAACAGAGCAACTTTCAAGCCTCCTCCCCTAAACGTGGCAATATTCGGTAACACTTGGTGTCTTGGGGAGAGAGTTCATGTCTGTAATTAGTTACTGTATATCACCGTTAGTACTCTGCTCGGAATTTACTGGGAAAACACCATTTAACTGCACAATAACTACCGGTCCTTGCTGCTTATTGGGTAATTTACTAAGGCTGGGAGAACGGGGCAGGAGGGACTCTGAATAGGAGGTATTGCAACCCCTTGAATCAAACTTTATGAGTTTGAGTTTGGCAGGGAGGTGACTACTTGTAGCCAGCTCTCCTGTTTTGTTTTGCAGTTAGCTGGCAGACTGATTCCTTCCCTCGATTTACTGCAGGAGGAGAGCTCTAGGAGTGGGGTCAGGGGCTGCCTGGGGCTTTTTGATAGAGAGGGTCTTTTGACGAATGGCTGTAGCAGGAGCCCAGGCTTGGTGTCCAGGGGGCTCCATCCAGCCCTGTCATTTTCTCTCTCCACAGCTCTCTTTCTGTCTCGGGGCCAGTGGCTGGGGAGTGCAGGGAGCAGTCCTTGGCTGGCAGCATCAGGATAATTGCTGGCGCCCTTTCTTCTCTTGCAAGTGCAGTGTTACTTGGGAAGCAGCCGTTGCTGGACACTTGGCCGACATTCCCGGCCTTAATCTGCTTGAGCAAAGTCTGTCTTTGTTTGGCTGTGCACTGTCTAAACGCCCCTAACCTAGTTAGGCCGCAAAGAGGGAAAGAGACACAGTGATGAAAAACGCCACATGTGACATTGCCTTACGCAATCTAATAAATTACTTGGTACCTGGCTGCCAGCTCAGACTAAGCCCAATATTGCCTGCAGTAATTATTTGGATCAAATGCAGTTTATCTGCTTCATATTTGTGCTTCTGTGCTCAGTGGTAACTTATAAATGTCATTGTGGTGTTTATTTGTTATAATGGAACTTAATGGCACCAGGAGCCGAGAGCAGAGCTGCAGGTTTAAAGCAATCTCCTCATCTCTGGAGGAGGAGTGAGCCAAGATAAAGAAGGCGCCCTGTGGGGAGGTCTGCAGGATGGGGGTCCCCGTACTGCACGGTGGACATGAGAGAGCCAGGGGCTCCGAGCTGGCACCAAGGGGACATCTCTGCCTCCAGACCTGCCTCTGGGTCGGGAGCCGTGGCTGTCTCCACCTGGCACTGCCACCTGCCCTGCTCCATCTGCCAGGGGCCTTTCAGAGCTGTGAGGTGTTCAATCTTCCATCGCCTGTTGACCAGCCCGACAGGAGGTGAATGGGTGTGGGAATGAGAACCCTGGGGTGATTGCAGTATGGAAGACAGATATCAGGGAAAAGAAGGAGAGTGTCCCCACTGCCCAAAGAGGGGACAGCAGGGCTTTCCCTTCTGCATCAGGGTGGGTGCTGGTGCCAGGAGGCACAGGCATGAGCAGGGCAGGGAGGAGCCGGTGGGTGGCAGGTGCTGAGCCCACCTGCCCTGCAGGAGAACCGAGGACAAGGTCGGAGGCCCTTCAGTGCAGAACCCAGGGTTTGGGCTTCCTGCGTCCTGGGCTCTGCCATTTACTAGATGTGTGGCTACAGGTCAGCTGTTTCTCTTTCCTAAGTTTCACCTGCTTATGTGAAAAGTATGAGTAATAATAGATACCTCTCGGGATGGCGGTGATGACTAAATGAAGTGATGTGTTTAAAGGGCAGCCTTTGTGCCTGCCACACAGTGCGTGACAAACAGTGGCTGTGGCAGTGACAGGCACACTGAAGTTCAGTAGGTGTCCAGCAAATAAATGGGTAATGACACTTTCCACTTGCGTGCATCACAGAGACCTCTCCAAAAAGCTGAGCTTGGATTTATCCCAAGCCCTTCTTACATGGAGGACATGGAGACCTGGTGTGGTGCTAGTAACTTGCCCACGGCTTCCCAGCCGTGGAGTGGGCATTAGCTCTTCTGCCTTCCAGGGCAAGGCCCCTCCACTAGTGCACACTGGACAGCTCCCCTCAGTGCTAGGGGCTGAACTCGCCCCTCTTGCCTAGTTGCCCCTGTCCCCAGAGATTAGGTGCAGAGTCTGTGCTGACCTCTCCGCACAGCCTGCAGGCAGAGGTGAGGGGCAGGGGGCTGAGCCATCTCAGTACTGCATTCAGAGCTCACTCAGGTAACATGAGTTTTCTCCCTCAGTGACACCCCAGACCAGGCTCCTAACATCCTAATGAGTGAGGATCACTGGCCATTGTTACCTCTCCTACAAGCCTGGCCCCTCCTACAACACACCACACTAGTGGGCTTGACTTGGGGTGTTGCCCTGGGACACTAATGAGCACCCCTCGCATCTTGTGCTACTTTATGTGTGTTCAAAAGTATGGGCACAGTCATAATGCATAGCATGTCTTTGCAATAATTGCATGGAGGACAGAGGGCGTCACGACGCATAGTGCGTCCTCACAATAATCATATGGAGGACAGAGGGCTGGCATTGTGAGTACATCAATTTTGCAGATGTGGAAATATAAGTCAAGCGAGATCAAGATCTTATACCGAGATGGGAAAATAACTAATTTTCAGACCTCTTTTTTTTTGACTTCCAGTGAAATGTTCGCTGGGACACTGAGTGTGTTTGCATCACACAGATAAATAGCAGCACCATCTTGTTTCTATAGTTATGTTCCTTCATTGGCTCTGGCTAGGCAGGGATGATTTATTATTTTTTAAAAAAGCTTACACTGCTAGTTAGTGGCAGACTGGGCCTTAAACCATTATTTCCCAAAGTGGATTTCAAGGAACACTAGTCCTGACATGGTGCTACAGAAAAAATGTTTTTTTCCCAAAATGTTTGGGAAATGCCGTGAAGCATTTCTTTTGCTGTCCACCATGCCCTTTGAAATGCTAACATCCCAGAGAAGTTTTGTGGGAGAGACACTTGTTGAATCGGGTCTCACCCAGCTCCCCTCGTCCCCCCCTCCCCGACCTGTCTAACCACGGAGGCTGTGCTTCATGGACAACCTGCTAACACAGAGTGGAAATGCTCTTGGGGAAGTGTGTCTGTGCAGTGCCCCCACCCCCATGTTTGGAGCCAGTGAGGCTTAGAGCAGGGTGGGGGGAGGAGGGACAGGGTGGGGATGGGTAGAAGGCAGGCGTCAGAGCTGCAGCAGCCCCTCCCCAGGCAGCCTCCCCTCCTCCCCCCAGGCAGTGAAGTCCAGGTAATTCACTCAGTGTTAGCACAGTCAGCCCAGCCAGGATCTGCCCCAGGGGCCACCACTGGCCAAGTGAGGGTCTGCGGGCAGCGCACAGTGGGGCACAGGGAGGAGTCCTGTCTGCCCTGGCCGGCGACGGGGTTCACCCACCTGCGTTGCCCTAACACACACAGCTCCGGGGCAGCTGTGAGTAGGAAAACCAGTTTGGCGCTCAGCCCTACCGTGTACTGGCTGTGCACGTTCAGTGGGTGACTTACTCTCCCTGAGCCTCAGTCTCTTCATCTTTAAAGGACACACGCGTGTAAAGCGCAACCCTCACTGCTCTGTGTGGTTTGGCTCCTCCTCCTCCGTCCTGCTTTTCAGAAGTTCCCCCTCAGAGCAAGTGGGCTCTGTGGCTCTCCCATCACCCTGCTTCTGCTAGTTCACTATTCACCCATCTGCCCGTCGGGCAGAAAGTCTCTGTGGACCACTGCAGACTCTGCCAGCACCAGCCTGTGGCTGTGGGCCCGGCCATGACACTGTCTGCAGGCCAGCAGAGCAGGCCCCAAGTGCTGGGAGTCAACACCTTGCTGAGCAGCCTGCCCCCCACAGGACAGCCCATGGACACCCCGCTCTGTGGGTGACCTACAGCCCTTCTCAGAGTCTCCCCTGGGCTGTTCCAGCTGTCCACGGTGGTGGGGCCCCTCCCCTTTCAATGTCACTTCCTGCCCCTGCTCTGGTCACTGTAGCTCCCAGTGGACTACTGCACTGAGTTTCTGCTCGGGGTCTGGTAGACAAGGGGGCGTCCAGGCTAAGACAATGGGGTCTCCACTGCTGTTCACCTCCATTCTCCCCACGGCACCAGACTCACTGTAGGCAGCCACTAGATCTCTGAACCAAATAGAAGGAGCCATGGGGGCAGGCAAAGGGGTGCTTGTCATCAGCATGCTGAGGTCAGCAGGCTGGCCAGGGGGTGGCTGAGAGGCAGCCACACTCCCATCTCCACACCTGGGCCTGGGTCAAAGTTTGGCGCGTCCGTCCCCAGTGTGGGAGCAGAGTGCGTCCTGCTTTGGGAGCCCTTCCTGGATGAGGGGTGTGAAGTGCTGCTTTTCAGGACTAAGCACAGTGGTTATTCCCGGAACGTTAGGTGCGGGCAGGGGGTGGTTGGTCCTTTGCTCTATCCACCCTGCACTTGGTATGAGTCGCTGGACTGTGTTCTATAGGCTCCTACGTGTACTTCCACCATCACCTAAACAGGCTTGATCTGGCACTTCTGGGTGGCATTAAACCCCTCCCATACCACCAGCAACACAGTTTCCATAGAAACGAACACATGTCAGAGGGAGGCACAGGGCTGACGCAGATGGAATGGGGGAAAATGCGGCCCCGTTCCTCCTTCCAGAGCTCCGGGTCCAGCACTGCTGTGACAGGAGCCCTGGCAGAGGTGGGGGATGCCTCCAGGTTTTGTCACCTCCCCTTTGGTAAAGCCCTGGGTATTCATCTGGGCCCCAGCCTGCTCCTGCCAGTGCTGAGCTCTGAAAACTCCAAGGTCCCTCAGGCCATCAGGCACCTCACTTATTCTGACCCCTCTGGGCCTTCAGACCCTAGAGGGGGTGGGGGTGAGGCCTTAACACTCTGTGAATTCTGTGAGGAAGGTGTTGAGGCTGGTGAGGGTGGAGGGGTGCAGAGGCAGAGAGGAGAGTGGAGGCCTCCTCAGAGTGCAGCTGGTATAGCAGAGACCCCTGGATTGGTTGGTCCCTTGTCACCAATACAGCTACAACCACAGACTTGGGGGGTCCTGGGGGCATTGTGTTTGGAGCTCCTTTATGGGAGCCTGGTGCAGGAGATGTCCACGGCCTTGGCAGGCAGCAAATTTCCTGTCTTTGGAGCGACCCAAGCACCCGAGCGTAGCTTGCGATGCTCTCACAGTGGACACAGCTCACAGAGCTCAGGTAGATGTTGCTTCCTCCAGAAGGCCATCCTGGACACCCTCCTTGGTGCCGTGTGCTTGGTCCTTCTTCGTTTCCATAGCCCCTTATCACTTTGGTCACTGCAACAGCCACCCTGAACTGTGATTGCCAACACATTTGTCTTACCCACCCCGGGACCGTGGTGTCCCTGGAGGCAGGGACTGTGGGTTTACACGCCGGGGCCTGGCCTGCACAGTGCAGGCACAGAGGGGGTGCAGGGGCACAGCTGGTGAGTGGACGAACCCCCAGCAGCACAGTGCTCACAGAGCCTTCAGCAGTGTTGAGCCATCAGAAGATGGTGTGGACTAGACGACCACTGGCCCCTCTGGCTTCCAAAACCTAAAGCAATAGGCTCTAAGCTTGTCCTGACCAAACCTGGGACTCGAACTTAGATTCTCCTACTCGTAAGCCACAGTGCTCGACCATTAGGAATATTAGTCATAATGCTCAGAAGAAGACCAGAACCCAAACAACCACAGAAACAGCCGGATATAAAGTCTATCCAGTCTCCCAAGTGAAGTACCAGTGCAGAGTAAAGTTCCAGGGGACCAAACTGACCCCTGTGACTCTGGATGAGTCACACTCCTCTCCTGAGTCTCAGGGACCTCGTCCACAAGTGATTGCCAGTGTTTTTTCTAGGACCATCTAGATGACGGTCAGATCATCTAGTCCCAGCATCTTGGAGCCACTGGGCCAGGGCAGGGAAGGTCACTGTCCTTCCTCTGCTGTCCATGTATACTCTGTGCAAGCATTGTGCTGGGCTTCTGGGATGTGACGGAGACCAAACAGAGCTTCCTGACGGGCAGCAGAGACAGAGATCAGTTAGACATTGTCTTACACGGCAAAGCGAGCTAAGAGCTGGGAGGGAATGGAGCAAAGGACAGGAGCTTGGTCCAGACTGGAGGGCGGGTCAGAGGAGGCTCTGCTGGAAAGAGACTTCAGCTGCAATTTGAAGGGTGAGCAGGATTCACTGTGAGAAAGGTTTGGGGATGGGGCACAGTGAGTATGTCAAGTCCCCCAAGAGGAGGGAGCAGGTGGCCCAAGGCCCTTGGTGGTGGAACACACCCTGCGGGAGGAGTGGCGGGAAGGCCCATGAGGCTGGAGCACCCTGTGCAGGGAGGAGGGTGAGGACAAAGGGGCAGGTGGGGCTGGAGCACACGGAGCTTCTTAAAACCTGCTGAGGATCAGGTGCATTTCCTAAAAGCAGTTGAAAGGCATTGAAATATTAATGTTTCCAAGAGGAACATGACATGAACAGATTTGCATTTGGAAACACTATTCTCACTCAAGTGTGGAAAGTGAACTAGGGAGGCTGGGGGGAGGTTGCTCATCATGGGGGTAAGAAGCCAGTTAAGAGAGCCCTGATGCTGTCCAGGTGAGAGAGGGGGACAGGGGCTAGGGTGGTGGCATGAGATGGAGAGAGGAGAGGAGAGGCAAAATCCCCAGGACTTGGTGAGGGTTGGTGTGAGTTTGAGGGAACGGGTCTGCAGCCTCGGGTGCTGTCAGCCTGAGATGAGCAGGGGTCTGGTAGGAATGGTGGCTGGAGGAATAGACTTGGGTAAAAGATCTGGGACCCTCCATCAGATTGTGGCCGGAGAGTAGAAAGGTGGTTTCTCTTGTTCCAAGACATGGAGTGAATTAAATAACAATCAGAAAGCACCGTGGAAATCTGAGTCTTGCCATAAATAATAAACAGGGATGTTATACAAATAATGGACTTTGTAGCCCCAGTGGAAGAAAACTCGTCAGTAAGAAAAATGAAAAAAGAAAAAAATGCACCCCAAAGACTCAGCTAAGAAAATGACAGCATTAGCCAGCATTCCAGGTCAGGGCAGACGGGAGGAATGGGTGAGCGGAAGTGACTGGGGCTTTTAGCAATGGCTATGCAGCTGAACAGTCGGAGTGAAAGGAGCTGCCTACATCAGCAGTGTTCTTCCCTAGGGCAGGTCCCCAGGCCACGGCCCAGGCCCCCCTAATCCCACTTTCCCTCTGCCCCAAACAAAGTGCACCTCATCCTGCAGGCCTGCTCCACAGCCTCCCTGCTGCCTGCTGTGCAGCTGCTACAGCCTGAATTCACTCTGTGGGGACAGATGAGGCTGCCTCCTAGCACGGGTTCCTTTGGCGACCAAGGCACTTAGGTACGAGAGGGGTGGTGAGGACAGGGTGCAGGCAGGGTGTTGAGAGCCAAGACAGAGCCTTGCAGGGTGTTAAGAGACAGGACGGAGCTTTGCAGGGGTTGAGAGGCAGGACGGAGTCTTGCAGGGACCTTCTCCAACATTATTCCATTTTGTACCCAGGATGGTTGAAGTCCAGCCCATCAGGAACTTGTGCCAGCTGCACAGCTGGCTCCTGGCTCTGAGGTGCCCCTTCCTCTATACATCCTCTCTATTAGGGGATAGGCAGGAAGCAGTGGGAGTTTTAGGCTTATTCTTATGAGCTGTGGGTTGGAGCTGCAGAAGAAAAGAGCAGGCCCTGTGCCATCCAGCAGTTCAGAGTGCGCCAGGTCCTCCCAGGGTGCTGCGTCCTGCGGATGTGCCCTGCAGGAGGTGCGTTTGCACAGGAAGGCGCTGCCCGGGGGCTGTGGGCCAGGTGAGAGCCTGTGAGGGCAGCTGTCTGTGGGCCAGGCGAGAGTCTGTGAGGGCAGCTGTCTGTGGAGCTGCTTTCTCCATCCTGGTGCTCAAGCCCTTTCCGAGGATGCCTAGAAGGCTCCAGTGAGCTGAAGCTGCCTTTGCTAATCACTCCAAGTGTTTTGTGCTGGGAAGATGAGAGAAACAGTGCTGGGAGGCATTTCTGTTCTCCCCGGCTGAACTGAGAGAAGCAGCTAGTCACTGTGATTCTGTGGGTCCAGGACAACCAAAGGTCCAAGAACAGGGCCGTCTGCCCTGATCTGCAGCCTGAAAGACACCCAGTGGAGGGAGAAGACCTCTGCACTGTGCAGGCCCACTTGGCCTCCCCTCTCCTTTGAACATCCTCTTCCTCATTTCCTCTTCTGGGAGTCCTGCACCTGTCAGGCTCTGTTTCCTTAGTAACATCTCTGGCCTCTGCCCCGCGCTCCAGGTCTTCCCTGATGGTCTCCCACATCAGCTCGTGTCCTCCCTGTGTCCTGCGCTCTCTTATCTCTGCTCCTTCTGCTTCGTCTGTCTTCCCAGCCACCCTGCAGAACCGCACCATACTGTCATGGTAGAGGCTGCCCCGCTTGCAGAGTTACATAGCCCCAGGCTGTGTGGTCCTTGTTCCTCCAGCCACTTCCCATGGCCCTCAGCAAGTCGCTCAACACTCCTGGGTTGGTAGAGCACCCCGCAGTCCATAGAGCTGTTTGCAGTTCTGAGCAGAGCAGGCACAGTCCCTCCTGTGACACCATGTGGCACTTCCTCTTCTGGAAGAGGGTCAGCTGTGGCCAAGTCATGTGCATTGAGAAGGTGAGTGATCTGGGATCCCCAGGAGAGGGGAGTTGAGGAAGAGCCAGGGAAGGGAGGTGCAGGGTGCATGTGTGTGCATGTGTGTGTGCATGCTGGTGTGTGTATGTTCCTATGTGCATGTGTGCTCATGTGTGCATGTGTGCGTGTGTGCATGTGTGTGCACGCTTGTGTGTGAACATCTGTGTGAATGTGTGTGCATGTGCACAAGTGTGGGCATGTGTGCCTGCTTGTGTGTATGTTCATGTATGTGTGTACATCTGTGTGGATGTGTGCGTGTGTGTGTGCACGTGTGCGTGCATGCATGGGCATTGGGATATAGCTGAGGAAACTGAGAGCAGGTCCAATGGGAAAAGCCTGCCTGGAGACACCCTGTACACAGCCACACGGCCCAGCAGCAGGTGGGGAGGCAGGAGAGCAGGTGTGGAATGAGGAGGACAGTCTGGGCCAGGCTCCCCTCCCAGCTGTGCTGCCCTGCGGGCCTGCCTGGGCCTCCCAGGAAGGGGCCACAGTGCTGAGATTGAAGGCAGCCCAAGATTCAGCATCAAGGTGGAACTCAGGGACTTAGGAAGGTGTGGAGACCACTGTGTGGAGCGTCCCACGTCTGATCTGCCTGAGAAACTCCTTCTCACGGCCACAGGCACTCCTCTAGTTTCAGTGAGGCCACTAGCTCATCACCTAAAGGAAATCCCATAGCCACGGCCTGGGAGGGGCAAGGAAGTCGTCCAATAAACAACCGCAAATCGTAAGTGCCTAGAAATAAGTAGACTGGTGACTCGATGGGGCGTGTGGTGGGGGAGGGGACACCTATGTAGGCAGTCTCTGCGTGGAGGTGACATGCACACCCGAACGTGTCTGTGTGGAGGTGACACACACACTGGGATGTGCCCGTGTGGAGGTGACACACATATGGGGACGTGCCTGCATGGAGGTGACACATACACTCCGATGTACCCGTGTGGAGGGGACACGCACACTGGAACATGCCTGCATATTTTCACGTGAGCTCCTTGTGGGCAGGGACTGTGTCTTATTTACTTTTTATAGCTCCAGTGCTTTGCCTAGAACTTATTATGAAAAATTTGTATTATTTCTATGGTAGTTAATGAATGTTTGATGCGTAAACGAGCAGTCTTCCCCCAGGAGTTCCTATTTAAAGCACCATGTACTTAGTGACACGAAGATGCTTACGTCAAACCTGACATTCTTATGCCATGTCTGTCCTTCCCTCTTTTCTTGTTTGCCCTTCATTGATCTTTGCTTGTATCTCCACTTGAGGCCTCAAACATGTGTCCAAACAGGAGAAAGGAACACCCCCACACCCCGCACACTCTCCCACCCCCTGCATTCCTGCAGATGCTGCGGATTCGGAAGCCGTTAAGCACTCCCAAGCAGACAGAACCTCCTGGTGACTATCACATGCCTCCTTAAATGATCTCTGAATCGCATTTTCTTTTTATTGCTTTGTGTAGTCTAACAGCACCAATTGGGATGACTCTAACTTATGATAAACCGCAGATCGGTAAAGCTCCTGTTCATTCATTATTTTTCCTCTTGCTCCTTCTCAAGCTGTTATTTTTTGGAATGTACTGAGGAGGGGAGTGGAAGGAGAAGAAAATAAAAGGACTCCAAATTAGCAGGGAGACAAATGAAGCAGGGAAGCCCTTCTTTCTGGGTGACAGGAGCCCTATTAGATGCCGTTAAATGGACAAATATGCTTTAATACAGCACAAGTAGGTCTTTTATATTTATCCTAAATTGGAAATATAATGATCACCACCTTATCTTTAATGGGAGAAGCAGCTAATTGTTCTAATATCTCACTAATTCTAGCAACCAGGAGAAAAATAATTATTTTTTGCTATTTTTCCGATTGCTCAATTTATACCAAGGTGTACTGTGTAGTGTGGATGGAGATTTCTGTCTCTTGATCTATGTCACGGCTGCTATTCCAGTTCAATTATTAATGTGCAGGAGTTATAATTATTTTGAGTATTGGTATGAGATAATTATAAGCCATAAAGCAGCTCCCCATGCTCACTGATGATGCCTTCTTCCATCTGCAGACATGTTGCTGTGTGGGCACATGAGCTTTAGAGAGAGAAAAGTGCTTAATGTGGCACTTAGGTCAGGGAGCAGAAGGGCCTGTGCCCACCCCCTCCTTTCTCTGCCTTCTGGTCTTCCAGAGCTAAAGCTGGCCCCCTGTGTGTCTCTCCTCTGCCCACCATCTCACCCTCCTCCTGTCCTGTCTCCGCTTCTTCAGTTGAGATTTCTAACTCATCACCCATGTTGGCTCAGCTTGCTCACCATACCCTCATCTCCTCAGTCACCTAAATCTGGGGTCACCCATGGAGCCTGGCATTTCAAATCCTGTCCAGCTCCCGACCTTTCGGCTCCCCCACTCCCTATGAAGCTTGTTTCACCTTCTCTAATGAGCTTTGCCTGCAAGAGAACATGTGCATTCAACACCAGGGACAGAGCACACAGTCAGTCCCCACAAATTAGATGTTCCTGCCCAGCAGTCTTGTCAAGGAGGCTGCTGGGAAGACAGAGGGTGGCTGGGAAAGGGAGCAGTCAGTGACAGAGCCCGACTGGCAGGACACAGGAAGTGCGGCCCAGCCCCAGCCCTGGTTGTACTGGGCCCTGGGGCTCCTACAGATGGGAAGTGGCCTGTTGATGTTGCTACTTCTAATGGGCAGGCAGTAAACTGGGGAGTGATCACTTCCTGTGTGTCACCGTCCTATGCTGGTGACAAAACCACAGCTAGACAGGTGTCAGGTCTGGGGAGCTCAGGAGGTGTGGGTGACATGGGCCAGGTGGGCAGGAGCGTCAGCCTAGGAGCACAGGGAGCAGTGCTGACACTACAGCGCTGACTCGGGGATCGAGCTGGTGGGGGGAGCTGCCTCCTCCTTGCCTGGAATGGGAACGAAACGACTGGGGCCCTGGGCCTTGGGAGAGAGGCTCTTGGCAAGCTTGACTGGTGGGAAGCCAGGGCTTCATTTGTCTGACGTTAATGAATAAATGGCATCCCTAGCCATTGTTTGTCTACTTTTGAATTCTGACAAACAGTCTGTGGCATCTGATGGAGAGGGTTATTAGCTGCACAGACAGATGGGTGGCCATGGGGAGGGCTGGGTCTCTATTACGGCAGGCCAGTAGGAGACAGCACTCCTCCCACACCCCAGCCCCCTCGCCAATGTCAACACCTTCCCCGAGCCTTCGGGGACCCACCCAAGCCCTAGAAGAAAGGCAGAGTGGCCCATAATTGAGAGGGGGAGGCAGGGTCTATGGAGCTAGAAGGGACATTTTCCAAATGCACCTGTTTTGAGGGTGAAGCTAATCCTTTCCCGTCAGCACCGTCTCCTGCATGCTGTGCAGTGCTGCACACAGGCACGCAGGGAATCTGAATGACGGAGGAGAAAGATGGGAGGCCTGGGTTAGAACAGACAATGGAAGAAGATTTAATTGGGCTGGGGAGTGGGTGGGGAGCAGACAGGAGGGAACAGAGAGGAAGAGAAGTAGGGGACTCCAAGAAAGGAGGGAAGAGGCGCAAGGGGAGCGCCTGTGAGTCAGCACCCATGATGCAGCCCTCGTGCTCTCCCCACATTTCTGCGTAAAGGGTTCAAACCGGCTTCTGGGATGTCACAGTTTCTTTTTCCTGGTCCCTGTGGTTATAGGGCATAACTTCCCCCCTCCAGATGACCCCTGAGACGGTGGGAAGGTTCTCACTGACCTTCATTCATCCTCCGGAACTTGTCCTTGGCCATGTAACCCAGCACTAGGCAGCATCCTCTCTTCTGGAGGCCCAGCTCTGGAAGAGAACACAGGTGGGTGAGGTGGGGATGGGTTGAGGCCACTCTGTAGGGGCTGTGGAGCTTCTTGCTCTTATAAACAGACTCTTTCTTTACTTGAGCAGTACTCATATATTGCTGGGATTATATTCCAGGTATATATATATATATATTTTTTGAGACAGAGTCTTTCTCTGTAGAGTGCTGTGGCATCATCGAACTCACAGCAACCTCAAATTCCTGGGCTCAAATAATCCTCTTGCCTCAGCCTCCCCAGTAGCTGGGACAACAGGTGCCCATCACAAGGCCTGGCTAATTTTTCTAGTTTTTAGTAGAGATGAGGTATCACTCTTGCTCAGACTTGTCTCAAACTCCTGGGCTCAAGCACTCCATCTGCCTCGGCCTCCCAGAGTGCCTGGCCTCAGGCAAAATTTTAAGCTAATCATTCCCCACCTTATTCTCACACCATCCTACGGGATATATACCATTATTATCCCCATTTTTATCATCTTATTAAATAAGTGGTTTTAGATGAAACAGGTGGTGGAGCCAGGATCTGAAACCAAGGCAGTCCGGCTCCAGAGTTCATGCCCGTAACTATCACTCTGGGTTACTGGGGAATTTTATATCCAGGCTTGGAGACCGTGTTCAGATCACTTTGGGATTGTGGCTGGACCTGTGGGATGGACGCAGAGTCTAGCCAGGGGTGTCAGGATGAAGTGGTGCAACCAGACACAGTGGGAGACGCAGAAGATTGGATGAGTCTGGGGGATGACACGAAGTTGACGTGTGGGCAGAAAGCCTCTCCCTACGTTTTGGAGAGGGTGAATTTCAGATCTGGGGACTCCTCTGCTTTTCTGTAGTGAGGAACAATTTAGCACCCCCAAGCACCTAGGAGGTGTAGACTCAGAACACAGGGGTTCAGACAGTAAAGAGAGGAGACTCCACAGGGCTTTGGTCCAATTGGGAAAGCTACACAGAACAACAACTCCAGGTAGCAAATGAAAGAGGTAACATTTTTTCTTTTTTTTTTGCACAACATTGTGTAAATCAGTGCCCATTGTGTGCGAATGTGGGACTGGAGGGCACCTGGGCCACAAGACAAGTTTTACTTTATGGGTTCTGAAGCAATTCCACACTAAATTTCTTTTTTGACACACCCCAAGCAACCCCATGGGGTAGGCAGATAGGCTGTGGCGATTCACATTTTGCAGATGGAAAAACTGAGGCTCAACAGTATTATGCGAACTCCCATGATAGTTTTGGTCTCTCTACCCCATCTCCTTGCTTAGGAGTCATGCAAGTGTGACACCTGCCATCAACTGGGTTCTGATTAAGGGGTGTGATATCTTAAAGAGGGAATGTGACTGTAGCTCCTCCCAGGCCACACTTGGCTGCTCCCTCCCTCAGTTTCTCAGAGAAGGAGGGTCCCCCTGAGCAGGTGGATGGCGACTTCTCCCATGACACTGCGTGTCTCTGAGTCCAGCCAGTCACAGTACAGGCTATCAGAGGACAGGCAGAGTGATGGTCCTTCCTCCTGCCATCATGTCCACCTTCTGCAGTCCAGGTCCACTGACCAGCACAGCAGGGGCCAGAGAGACAGAGGAGTCAAGCTTGGAGGCCCTTGCCCTAGAGAAAAATAAAGGGTAGCAGCCAGTGGCAGAGTGCCATGGCCCAGGAAGGGCATTTGCTTTGATCTACTGATTCTTTAAAGGGGTCTATTGACTATCAGTGGAGAGCAGAGAAGCAGATCTGAGGGTCCGTTTCCAAAGGCACTCACTTTTCCTTCCCCTCCATGCTGGTGTCTGAAGGCTCAGCCAACCACCCCCACTTCAAACATGTTAAGTTTCCCCATCCCAGGCCTTGGCCTTTTCTTCAGGGGCTTCTGCTCTGTTGAGGGCCGCGTGGATCAAAGCCCCTTTGATGTTTACTTATTATATTTGTGGATTCTGTCTAACAACCAGCTTTCAGAGGGAGGAATGCAGGCTGCTGGGAGGGGCCCAGGGGAGGTACGAGCTTGAAGAGGCACTGAGCTTCCACACACAACAGCCTCTCCACGGACACGGGGCTGAAACCTCACCAGGCTGACGCCCCACAGTGCAAATCAGCCTGTCACAGGTGCACACGCGCCGGTCACTGTCAGGACGGTACA
The DNA here is from genome assembly GCA_963574355.1 of Loris lydekkerianus. NCBI lineage: Eukaryota > Metazoa > Chordata > Mammalia > Primates > Lorisidae > Loris > Loris lydekkerianus. The sequence goes on from CAUYPK010120677.1 coordinate 15,830, forward strand.
AGTGTGGGCGTGCCCTATATTTGCCAGTGACTTCACACTGAAGCACAGCAGCAGAGGCTCCTAATGGCAGAAAGAGTTTAGGGTCCTACACTGAGACCAGGAGGGAGCTCAGGGGAACCCGGGGTAAGGAGGGCGGAGGGGCCAGCGTTCTAATTGGCCTGCTAGATAGTCCCTGCACTCTCAGGCAAAAGGAAGGGAGCAATTTCCTAAATATTTGGGGAGCGTGAGCAAACTGTTGAATCTAGATTCTCTACGGCTATGCTGGCTATTCCTATCACCCCAACCCCACCTCTCCTGTGTCACAAACTAGGGCACCCCTGGAGAGATTGTACCCATGCAGTTATCCTAAGAGTCTCACTGACCATGTTTGATTTTTGCAAATGAGCAGGAAAAGAAGTTTTTAAAAAATCCTGATTAATAAAAGAAATTGAGGACAAGGCAATTTGTCAATGTATTTGGCTCATTTAATTTGACACGTATGGGTTAGTATTAATTATTTAGGCAGCTACAATACAAGGCGCTAATAAGCACACTGCAGAAATTCATTAAGTGTGAGGGTTCTCTGACCAAGTCTTTGCTGATTAGAAGGAAAAAGTGACTGGTATTTCTGCAAGAATGGGCAGTTTGGAGGATGAGTAAAGTGAGTTTTGCAGACATGAAAGCTGGCTTTCCATACTTGAAGATTTGGGATGTTCTTTGGAGAGATTTACAGAGCTAAATTGAAGGTCATTGGGTCTATGTGAGGAAGTGTGCCAGTGGGGCCTGACACGGGCTGGGAGATTTAGATGCAGTGGTGGGGAGGTGGGGGATTGTCACGGAGAGAATGGGAGGAAGCCGGAAAAAAACTAATGAGGCTGTTAGGGCAGGGTGCTGGGGTGTGACAAGAAGAATAGGAGTCTCTCTCTGGCTGAGATAGACCAGCCACCAGACTGTCAACTTCCTTGTCATGTGGCACTGAGATGGATGGCAGAGTCAGGTCGCAGATGCTCATTTTAGAGCAGATGACAAGAGTCTTCTCCAAACAGGCTCTGGGGCTGCCATCTTTGGCTCTATCAGTAGCGGAATCACTCACATCCCCCCAGAGGCATTCATAGAAAACCATTAACACAAAAGGAGTCCTGGCTTAAAAGGAAAGCTTGTGGCAAAGAAGTGCAGGACGTCAAATCCACAGAGAACTCAAACGTATAAGCAGGAAAAGAACAAGTGATCCCACTGCAGGCTGGGCAAGGGACTTGAAGAGAAACTTCTCTGAAGTAGACAGTCTCACTGCCTACACATATGAAAAAATGCTCATCATCCTTAATCATCAGAGAAATGCAAATCAAAACTACTT